>KZ451886.1:758097-770776 GCA_002786265.1 Apostasia shenzhenica | reverse complement strand
ATATATATGAGATTTAAAGCTTATTTTTCTCAAAAGTCTAGGGATCAAATCGAATCATTATTCCAGTCGGCTCGAACCATATCCCATTTCGATTTTGGACTGATTTCGAACCAAACTGAACTCGAAATTTTCAATACAGACTATAGTGTCGAAGACAATAAAAAATTATACTGTTTTCTTATGTCCTAATTCTCTAAAATGGATAGTATACGTAAATTACAAGGCTAATGATGGCAAGTTCTATAGTTAAGTAAGCTTAAATTATAATTTTATTAAGACGAGTGACCTTCTTTGAAGTTTCAATCAAGCCTCGTCTACAATGAGCCAGGACCATCCCTGGTAACGTCATCCTCGATGTTACAAACCAGTGCCTGTCATAATTAAGCTTGGTTCGACCGCGCCGTTCCCCGTACAAGACGCTTTCCCAGACCCGCAAATCAAGGGTCTGCATGCCCCAGCTGTCACGGATCCCCAGAAGCAATATCAATATTAAAAATTAACATTCTCCTTTTGCTGCTTTTGATCCCTCCGGCGGCTAACAAATGGCGCGAACCCAGAGCTTGTTCACCTCCTTTTCTCTGAAAAATCAAGATAAAGCCGCACCATCCGCTATCTACAAATACCCCTGAAAAGTCTTCAAGCAAGAGGATCCATAAAATCGAGCACCTAAGAAGAGAAGAAGGGCTTGAGAACAAGAAAAACTCTCTTTCTCCTTCTCTCTCTTCCTCTTATAAGCTATTGTATTAGCCTTCACGGCTATTCTTTCCCATTAGTAAAACTTCTTCGCTGAACTCTCGGTAGACGTAGGGGATTTCCTCCCTGAACCACCTTAAATCTTTGTGTGCTGTTTTGGATGCCCCAAACTCTCTTACTCTTTCTCTATCTTAAGCCTCTACTAACAGGCTTACCTCTCCACGTGCTAGCGTCTCCCGAAACTCCTCTCTTTTTTGGTATTTCTTGAGATCTCCTACATCCTACGTCAATAGGATCACAGTCAATTTGTGATTCGACTTAAAAGAATAACAAATAAAATCAAATCTCAAATTAGGTAATACATATTCATGAACTATATTTTTGAATCAAATTTCATGTCGATTGTTATCAAAATTCGACTCATGTACACATCTACACGAGCAATTATTCAGTTGGCCGACCAAACGGTTCAGCACTGAACAGCTAGGTACCCTGTGTGAACAGTGAGTGGGCCCGCGCACACATGGCCCGAACAGAATTTCTTTTCCATCTGCACAGCGTTGATAGAAATTCTAGTGTGGACCGGCCCCACTGAAATCGCCCGCATACTGCTACCGCCATGTCTCACAACAGAAATTATCAACAAAAAGGAAAAAAAAAAAACTCACAACAGAAGTGATGTGACTGGCCAGATTGCTTGGGACCACAGCCCACGTGGAGCGTCCTCTTCATGAAGGTTCTTTCAGAGCCCAGAATAGTTAGATCATGGGCCCAAAATGGCCTCCATTCCCGTTGTGGGCCGGGCCGCCTTGGCGGATATGCTTTTCGGCCTTCGCCCACGTTGAGGTGAGACGATCTAATAATAATATAATCAAAGGGATAATTACGTATAGATACTTAGACTTACCTTATTTCCAGATTAAGTACGCAATTCTCAATTTTATATCTTCCACATTATATAATGTTAATTATATAATGTTAGTTTTACCCTTTTTAAATTTTGATTTGGTTCAGATCCAAGGATAATTATGTATAGATAGTTAGAGTTACCTTATTTCCAGATTAAAATCTCTAATTTAAAAAAAAAATCATTGAAAGAGACTTATTTATTTTTTTTCTTATTAATTTAAAAAAAATGATTAAATTACGCTTCCTTTCTCCCTTCTCCCTCCCTTACTGATTCCCGCAGATGTCGATATCGGTGAATTGGTGATGACTACTCCGATCGATGGCTGAAGGGCAACGGAGCCGTTGCCAATGAGCACCTCCGGCAGGAACCGATAGGAGGGAGGAACGGAGAGAGGGGGTGAGCTATTTAATTTATTTTTTTAAAATTAATAAATAAAAAAAATTATTTAATTATTTTTATAAAATTAGAGACAGTATTAATTTTTCAATATTATGAACGTTATTTACCCTACAATAATGTTTGGTTTTAGGCTGATCAGAAAAGTTTAGCCTGGCCCTGTCTGGCGCGAGGATCAAAATAGGACTAGTTTAAAGAATAACAATAATAATAATAAATAAATTATTTTAATTATTCTACACAAATTTTAATATAAAAAATAATATTTTACTTCACATACTCAATAATTTTTAATAAAAATATAAATTTTATTTCACATCTTAGATCAAAATACTCGATTTGAAATATTTTGGTCTAGAATATGAAATAAAGTTGATATTTTTATTTTAAATTATTGAGTATATAAAGTAAAATAATATTTTTTATATTTGAATTTGTGTAAAATAATTTAAAATATTTATTTTCTTTTATTGTAATTAATACATTTTTTAGCTTGATGAATATAATAAATCAACTATAATAATATAGATTAATTTTTTTTTTGGACATTTACGTACACATTATATAACTTTTGGCATATTATATTTTACATATCTTGTTCACAAATTTTACACTATAAAATAGTCATTAAATCCTTGTTTTTTTTATATTAAATATAGATTAATGTTGCTTAATTTGAGATTAATGTTTCCATGAATCTACTGTACACTTGTTCATTCCCTGAATTTGTAAATCCTCGTAATTTCATCGTGTTGGGAACATGAATATGACAGATTATATGTGACAATATTTTATCTACGTGATAAAAAGAAAATTTTTATCTATATTTTATATCAAATACAAAATTTTAAAATTCAATTTTAGATTAAACTCAAAAATTAAAAGTATCAATTTTGATAATTTCAATAATATCAATAGTATCATATTTAATAGTTTTGATATAATATATTTTTGATAATTTTTAATTTTTAACTCAAAAATTCAGATTTTAAAAAATTGTCAGAGTTTTGATAGACAAAAATTAGCAATTTTTGGATGTCTTGGCCCAAATTAAAATAAAATCAATGAAATTAATCATTTTCCACGAAATTAAAATCCATAATCAAATATATCTCATTTTTTTTGAAAAGTTATTCATAATTTATTTATTTATTTGATTTGCTTAGCATAAAATATATTTGTTAATTATCTCCTTTTTTTATTAGTGAAGATATGCGTGATCTTGACCCTATCTTCTTTCCAATAGCATCATACTTCTTCCCTCTTTTATTTTATTTGTATTCTCATATGTAAGATTTTTTAATTATTAAAAAAAAAGAAAATTGATTTTTTTCCTTATTCTCAGAGTCAACATACTAGGCATATAATAATTAGAGAATAATATAATTTAAGTTTATGAAATTAAAGAATAATATTATGTAGATTTATAATTTAAAAAAAATATCAAATTTTTTGATTTTTTAAAATACTTTTTTATAATTTTTAAAAAATACTTTACAATCAGTCTTTGTGTTCAAAAATAATATAAAACATAAATTTATTATTTTATTCTCTTTTTCTCTTTCTCCTCCAAAATTACAACAAAAAATTACTTAATTTTTTCAATTAGTATTGGTCGACACATTTTGAAAAACAATCAAAGAAAAACTGAGATCACTTTTCAAAATTCTAAATTATCGAATCAAATATTATTAAGCTTTACAGCTAATGTCGTTGAATAAGAATATTTAACTAGAATGTGTCTCAATTTAAGCTTGCAGTTCTTGTCGACTTCTCGTGCAAATCACGAAAATTAAATCAAAATATGTAAGTGTTTGTAACATTTTTATTGGGGCCATAAATGAACAGGCTAAATTGATTCGTGTTGGATTTAAGTTCACCTTTATTTATTGACACTGAACTCAAGCATTTTCGCGCTCGTTTAAGTTTGGTCACTAAATATGTAACATCCCGTGATCTCATTGTAGAGACGTCTTTTGGGGCAAAACCGTGAGGCTAGTCATGGAAAATTCCATAGTTTAGCGTGCTTGGGCTGGAGCAGCACTGGGATGGGTGACCTCCTGAGAAGCACCAAGCACGCAATTTTCCTAAAACCAAAGCGGACAATACCTCTACAATGAGATCACGGGATGTTATAATATGGTATCAGAGCCGACCTCCCGCAGTACGATGTGGTTCGAGAACGAACCAGATGGAAGCTGGTGGGCCTGTGACGCCCGTGGCCGAAGAGGACGGGGAGTGATCACCGGGTGATGTCCTAAGAGAAATGAATCATTAAGGCAAAGTGCAGCTCCTGACAGGCTTCTATGCCGAATAATGAGTTGTGAGAGGGGCGCATGAATGAATCGTCCCACATCAGAAAGGGAGGGAGATCCTGAGCTGTATAAGTAGATAACGTGATCTCAAATAGCAGTGGCCCCAGCGTGCTTGGGCCTTGGGCTGGAGCAGCACTGGGATGGGTGACCTCCTGGAAAGCACTCAAGCACGCAGTTTTTCTAAAATCAAAGCGGACAATACCTCTATAATGAGATCACGGGATGTTACAAAATAAGTCATTATTGACCTCTAAACGAGCTGAATATCGAGACTTTTAATTAAGCATTATAAAAAATATTTTTGAACATTTAACGAAAATTAAAGAGCAAAACGTTAATATATTTAGAATTAATTTATTATTTGAGCCTTTAAATTTCTATTCAAGCTTATTCTTAATACTTGATAAGCCGAACATGAATTTGCAATTATCGAACAAACTACTGGCTTACTCGTCAAATGCTCGATTCAATTACAACTCAAATTGAAGGTAGTAGAACACTTGGATGTGCTGTCAATTCCCATATGCCAAATTAGAAGTCTCTAGAACACTCTTTAGATTTTGTAAAGACTATTCACATTGAAAAAGCCAAATAGAATATTATGCCCGATTTGAGTAAATTATATTTTTGAGGTCTTTTAAACTTATTTTTTTTTATAGAGAGATAAAAAATTTATTTTATTATTAAATATTATGTAAATTATATTTAAATTTAAATTTTGAAATAATTACATACAATACATCAAAATTTGATAAATTAATATATTATACATAATCTTTTTTAAAATTATTAAATAAATTACTAATATATTTTCATTAATTTTTTTTTTGATAAATTCATAATAGAGATTTTATCTCATTATATTGAGTTTTAAGTAAATTATATAAAACTAATATATAAATATTAGAATTTTAGAGTTTCGAATTTATGTTCTAAGATTTTAAAGTTTAGAATTAAAATAGTTTATAATATAAAATTTAATATTTTGAATTTTTTATTATAATTTTAGAGGGTTAGAATTTAGAGTATAAGGAGATTTTATTTAAAAATAAAAATAATATAAAATTGGTAAATTTTGACAAATAAGGCATGGTATATATAATTGTCTCTTAGTTTATTTGGGGTTTAGGGTTTAATGATATTTATATTATGTGATATTAAATTAAATAATTATTTTATAATTGATAAAGTTATTTATAAATATCGTTAAACTAAACAATTATTATTTTTATATAATATGATATAATACAAAGATAACATTAAACCAAACTCTCTCTAAGAGGTATTTAATTTAATATTATTTTGATATTAGATTATATTATTTAGAGAAAATAATTAATTCATTTGGTGATATTTTTAGATGATTTTTCAAAAAATTATAGAATTGTCACTTAAGAAATGACATCTAATGTTATGATGTAACATTAAAATAACATCGAACAAAATGTCCTTAAAAAGCATTACTATCGTGTATATAGCTTAATAATTGTGCTACAATATCTTTTTAAATAACTAAACTTTTTTAATCATTCTACATAAATTTTAATATAAAAAATATTATTTTATTTACATACACAATAATTTTTAATAAAAATTTCAATTATATTTTACATCTTATATTAAAATATTTAATTTGAATATTTTAATTTATAATGTGAAATAAAATAGATTTATTTTTTTTAACTGATCTTCATCTTCTCTCTACGCTAAGTTAATGACAAATATAATAAATTTTCTAACAAAAAATATAGAATTAAGAAATATTTATGATCAAAATTATAGCTTTTATATTTTTCTATCATAATGCAAATTGCACTGTTGAGTACATAGATTGAATAAGTATCATATAAAAAAATTTATTTGTGTTTTAATATCAGATTCTCAATATTCACATCTGTAATTATATGATAACTAAAATTTATAAATTATAGTTTGATCATATTAATTATATGTTATGTCTCCAAATTAATCCCAAAAATATAAAAAAATAAATATATTTAATATGCAAATCAGTTCAATAATTATCCGTGTGAATGTCATTTTTAATGAAATAATTTAATTTTTTATTATTTAAAAAATATAAAAATTTATTTCATTTTTTATTTTACATGAATTACATCTTACATAATTATTTTCAATCAATTTTATTTTATGTTTTATAGAATTTTTTTATATAATTAATTTACTTTATTTTTTATCATACATACTTTTAAATGAGCCATAATTTTTTTAAACTCTTTTTTTTTTAAACAAAATAAGAGATTTTTGTATCAGTTACGTGTATCGCGTCAATCAGAGCATACAGCATTAGCACGTGAGGCTCATTTTTATCTGTAAGTCACGTGACGATTGGCATGTGCGTGATGATGGAAGCAGCTAATATAAAAATTCTCTTGCAAACACTCTTTATGTAATTTAATAAAATAAGAAATAAATTATGTAGCTAAAATAATTCCTTTCAAGCAAATTTGTTTTGCATGCAAACAGCATCTTTAGAAAATTGAGATTGCAAATGAAATATTTGGCAGTATTTATAAATATAAATATATATTTATTTACAAATATATATATATATATGTTTATCTATATATCATCTAAAATTATTTCTTTTACATATTTTTGTCATTTTATGAAGATTATGTTACTTATCCAAATCAGAGGATAATAATCAAATGCAAGGTATTTAAATTATAAATTATAATTACTTTAAAATGTGTATATAAATAATATTAAAAAAGAATAATTATCTACATGTCATATAATTTAATTTTATTTATGTCTTACCCATCCATTCTTAGTTAATTACATTATGCATATTCAAAATATTATAAAATCATACATACACATATTTGAGTTAAAACTTTACCAAAATCTATTTGAAAAAAAATTTATTCTAATAGTAAATTATTAAAATTATATTTTTCTCTTTCTCAATACAACACTAACGCGCTGATTTGTCCTAAAATCGATTCACATCGCGGATATCTCCTTTTTTGCCGCCACCTAAATATTAAGATTTTAGGATTTTTCATCAAAATATATTTAAATATTTTTAAAATAATATGATGAATGACTCCGATTTTTTGTAATAAAATAAGCATTTAAGTAAAATCTGAATAAATTTTGGGGACAAATAGCAAAAGAGCTTCTAGGTCAAATGAAATAACTACCATTCCACTGAAAAAGTATTTTATTTAATATTATATTAATATTATGTTATATAATTTAGATAGTGTGATATTTATATGTTGTTTATTAAGTGATAATTTTATAATTTGATCAAATAATTATTATTTTTAAATAATATGATATAATATTAAAAAAAATTAAATCAAATAATTGCTAGTATTTAGTTTATTATTATTTTGATATTATATTATATATAATATTTATAGAAAATATTTAATTTAATTTAATAATAAAAATAATTAATTTTATAAAAAAAATATAAAATTATTATTTAAAAAAACATCTAGATTTAAAAATATTTAGATATTTAACATAAAATTAAGATCAGTAAATGTCATAATTTTTTGCATCTCACTAAGAAATTGTGATGGAGTAATTTGAATCAATATATAAGAAAAAAACTATTAGAAGAAAATGAAACCACAATTGAAAATTTGAATATAAAAGGATTTGAATTTGATTCGAATATTTGAGTATTTTGTTTGGATGAAGGACAAAAAAAATGATTTGCATAAATTAAAATTGTTTTAAATATGTATGATGTTGATTAAAATGAGTTTTTTTAAGGAAGAAATAAATTGAGTTAATTATATTAAAAAATCATTAAATATGAAATAAAATTAATTAATTTACTGAGAATTATACCGAATATAAAATAAAATAATTATTTAATATTAAAATTTATATAAAATAAGATATAAATATAAATGGTCATAGTTTAGACTAATTAAAGATCTAGCAAAAATTTTAATGTAATCTTGAGCTGATGTCGAATAAATTAACTCGAGATCGGATCATTAAAAGTCTTATTTCTTGCCCAAGTTGGCTAAGATATTAATAAGGTTAGCATAATTTTGGCTAACTATTACACGTATAAATTTCTCATTAATTAAATAATAAATGTTGAGAACAGAAAATCATTAATAAATCTTCTGTTTTCTACAAGATAAATCTAAATTAAAATCATTTTGCTGAACACCTTTGTGAACTCTGGGTGCAAATTGGTGGCTTCGTTTGGATTGATATGAACAAATTATAGTAATTAGGGTTAATTGCAAGTGGGTTTCTCTAGTTTGAGTCAATGTGCAATTAGGTCATCAAGTTTTAAAATTAACCAAATAGATCGTCTAGTTTATAGTAAAGTACAAATGAGCTTTTTGGCACTAATTAAAGTACTTAAAGGAGGACGTTATCTGTTGCATCTGGATTCACGCTCGGTCATCTGGACCACACACGTGGAGGCTTACGTGTCACCAACGACACGAACGCCCGGCGTCGAACATGATGAGGTACCGTCCCGAAGAACAAACGCCGAACAACAACGGTCGGAACTGACAGGCGCCTAGTAAAGTAACGATCACCGTACTGCCCTAAAAAAGATAGGGACTCTCCCGCCGTCAGGCCGTATCATTCGTACATCGTACAAACATAAACCAGGGAGTGGCCTCCGCCGCCCTACAGATGTTGATGGCCTAAAACTCACTCTGATAAAGTGACTACACAGTAGATCAGACTATATATATCGCATTGTAATGGGAAGAAAGGGGGGCTCTCAAATTTTTTAAAATCTCTCTCTCTCTCTCAGACCCTCTTAAGAGCTAAACCCGAGAAACTTCCTCAAATCCCTTCACCTTTCTCATTGTAACAAAAAAGAAACGATTGATTATAGTGATTCTTAAAGCCTCCCCGAAGGAGCCGTGGTTTTGCCGCTCAGCCGGTTTTCCACGTAAAAAGTTTGATTGTTCTTCATCGTAACATTATCTCTAATTAATAGGTCAGTTGAGACTTTATTTTCATCTAAAATATTAATTTAACTTTTAAATTAGTTAAATTATTTTATTAATTAAAAAAAATATTCTCTATTGAGTCGTTTTATTAATATTAAAGAACTTATTTGCATATTACTTTAAATTAGAGGACCTACTTGGTTAATTTAGAAACTAGAGGAATCTAAATATACATAAGTCTAAATTAGAGGGACCTTGTTGCTATAACCCAAAATAATGTTTTTTTTTCATCATTTTTTAACAACCCTAATCATAACTCTGAGGTAAAAACAGAGAAATTGGAATAATTATCATAAAAAAAATTATCTGTTTAGAATATTTTTTAATATACAAATTTATGGCCTCAATTAGCTGTCATCCACATAAGTTTTTTTCTTCAACATAATTTTTTTTATTTTAATGGAATCACGAAAAGTATAAGCCACTGAGGTAGTGCCCATCAATACTTAAATTTTTATTTCCATTAGATAATAAATTATTTAATTTTAAATTAAACTCAATTTGTTCAATTTCTTTGAATTGAAGCAATTAAAATTCTACACATTTATATTAACCATTCTTCATATTTGCCAATAATAAATTCTCATTTCGTTCGTGTTTTTTATTTAAATAAAATAATTTTTTTAAAATTTAATAAAATAATTATTTTAATATTAAATATATATATAAATATAAAATAAAATTAATTCTAATATTTATATTTATGTTAGATATAAAATAAAATTATTTTTTTAATTAAAATTTTTATGAACTCAATTTTTTTTTTAAATAAAACGAGACCTAAGTAAAGAGAATTTACACTATATAATTAAGTACATCTATATTTATAATAATTATTTTGTAAAGATTATAATAATAAATTTGGATTATAAAATATAATAAAAAAATACTAGAACTTTTGACAATAATAAAACAGGTATTTACATGACCAAATCAGACTAAAGTGATACTAATTTAAAAAACAATAATAATAATAATAATAAATAATTTTTTTAATCATTCTACACAAATTCTAATATAAAAAAATATTATTTTACTTCACATACTCAATAATTTTTAATAAAAATACATATTTTATTTCACATCCTAGACTAAAATATTCGAATCGAGTATTTTAGTATAGAATGTAAAATAAAATTAATTTTTTTATTGAAAATTATTGAGTATGTAAAGTAAAATAATATTTTTTTATATTAAAATTTGTGTAGAATGATTAAAAATTTTTATTTATTATTATTATTGTTGTTTTTTAAATTAGTATCATTTTGGTTCTGATTTAGTCCTGATTTAGTCCTCGCACCAAATCATTTTATAACGAAGAAGACATAATTTTTAAAACTAAATCATTTTACAATTTTAAAACTAAAATAATTTCTAACACTGGTTTAAGCAAAAATGTTTCGATTACCAAAAAAATACTTCACAAGTTGAATCTAAATATAATTATTTTAAAGCAAAAATTGCTATCGAATATGCCTGTATCACAATAGATGATGTAGGGTTTATATCAAAAAGGTTATGTATAAAACAATTATTTAAAAGTAATACTAGTGTAAATCGTCTAATTTTTCGTGATATATATGTGAATAAACCAAACTTATGTTTCTTTTGTGTTTGTTTGCTATAAACTTAACTTTATTGAGCTTATAATTAATCTTTCGAACATAGATATTATTTATAATTAGTTGTATATAATATTAAATAAAATGAATAATTACGTACATAAAACTCCATATTATCATAATTACGTATACCATATTTATTTTTAAAAAATTACACAGTAGTTTTAGAAAAAAGTGTGTGAGGTATAAGAAAAGTATGTTGAGTGTAATTTTAGGTGTGTGATGTGTAATTTTTAAAAAAAAATATTTGATATATAAATATGATGATACAAAGTGTTATGTATGTAAATGTTCATATATATATATATATATATATATAATAAGCTTATAAATAAGAAATATATTTATTTCAACTAAACTAGACCCTCACAATTGGTTGACATTGACTTATTTTAGTCAACTCATTTTCATGTTGTTTTATTCGATAAAAATTCGTTAATTTTTGTGTCGAACTTAATTTATTATGTGAGTTTGAATTGACACTCGTGAGAGCTATACAACATCTTGTTAAGTTTTTTTTAATTTTAAAATAATTTTCAATTAAAATTAAGTTTAATTATGAGGCATTTTTTTTATAAAAATATCTATTGTATTTATATATATATATATATATATGAAAATATAATATTTTAAAATTTGTGTGTATATATTTAATATAATTTCTTTTTTTAAATATTATAATATAAAAAATATATATATAAAAACATGTAGAGTTGATTATAAGTTGGATTAAATTTTTTTTGAGCGAGTCAACTTTAAATTAAAAGAAATAGAGTAAGATTTTTTTAATAATTAATTGAGAAGATTTTAAATTGTCACCCTTGCTACTAATTCAAATATTGTTATCATTATCATATCGTGATTATTCTTCGAAGAAGATCCTTCATAAGACTTGACAATCGGGCAACATAATGAGAATAAAAGAGGACAATAAGTTGAGCCCCTAAAGTTTGAGGGACTTCATTGTAAATAAAAATTAAAATAGTTTGCAAGAGAAACCTTGGGACCTAGTTATTATATAGAATTAATAGCAATTAATTCTCTTTAATTTTTAAATTAATCATATAAGCCTCTAATTTAAGATAAAGTATAAATAAATTTTTTAGTATTAATTAAAATGCTTAATAGAGAATACTTAATTAAATTAGTTTATTATTTAGAGAAAATCTCCTCCATTAAGTCTCTTTATTAATGTCAAAGGACTTATTTATATATTATTTCAAACTAAAGAATTTACTTATTTAATTTAAAGAAACCTAATTGCTATTAATCCAAAAAATTATGATTTTAAATTTGAGAACTTGTATGAAATGAGCATCAAATCATTCTAAAATTACTAATAGATATTAGTCAAAAATGAGTGATATTTAAATTATAATAGATAAAAAAATAAATCGTTATTGATATTTAATTAGCATTTTTTAATATAATAGTTTTGAATAAAATAAAAATAATTTATAAAATATTAATCTTTAAATATGCAAATATTTAGATAATGTTCCCTTAAGCAAATACATTCTTCTCTGTTTGGCAATGGACTAAAAATCATTGCTAAAATTCCCATTACAAAAATCTTAAATTTATTTTAAAAAAACTTAAAAAATTATTTTATATCTCATCTCACACAAATTTCAACATTAAACAATCACTTTATTTCACATCCAACACAATTCTCAATAAATTAATCAAATTTATTTCACATCATACACAATTTTTAATATAACCAACTTACTTTATTTCACATCATATATATTTTTCAAAAATCAC
>KZ451886.1:643394-758087 GCA_002786265.1 Apostasia shenzhenica | reverse complement strand
ATTTTGGTCCTGTTTTGGTCCTGTTTTAGTCTTTGCGCCAAACAGGGCCTTTAAAGGTCCCGTTTGACAATGAGCTAAAAATAGCTATGGCCAAAATCTTAAATTTATTTTAAAAAAATTTAAAAAATTATTTTATATCTCATCTCATACAAATTTCAACATTAAACAATCACTTTATTTTACATCCAACACAATTCATAATAAATCAATCAACTTTATTTCATATCCTACATAATTTTTAATATAACAAACTTACTTTATTTCACATTATACATATTTTTCAAAAATAGCTAAAAATTTCAATCAAATCTTTTTTTTTTTTTTCTTATTACCAAACAGAACCTTAAATATCTAATTAATAGTAATGTTCTCCTAAATCAGTAAGAAAGAGGTAAGCTTGAATATTAGGATGTCTTAAATTTAAATCATATTATTTAAATCACAATTTTTTAAGTTAAGTGAGAAAAAAATTATAATATTAAAAGTAATTTTTTTTAAATTAAACTAATAATTTTGAACAATTATGTGCTAGTCATTTTTATGTTTGTGTGTAACATGCTTTTGTTTATAAATTAGAGACTCAGTAAATATGTGAATATTGTATATTATTTTGTTTTGATAGAGGTGAATATTGTATATTATTGTATCTTGTATTATTTATTCTTTTAAAAACTTTAGTGGCGACTTACTAAAATGTCAAAAAAAAAAGTTATTATTTTTTTGTAGAAAAAATAAATTAAATTTATTGTTGCAGCAAAATTTAAATGCAATTTATATGATTGTAGAGTCACCATCATATATGTTTATGTATATAAATAAAATGTCAGCTTTTAATATTTAATTATTTTGTTTGTGACAGTATATTTTAAGAAATAATCCACTAATGTGAGGCTAAAAAATATTTTTTTTATTCGTGGTTTTAAATATATTAATTAAATTATGAAAAATTAAACCAAAGTTTTAACTTAAAGCGTGGTTAATGGTTCGCGAACTGATGTAGCACATAGTGAGATAAAAATATGTAAATAAATAACAAAAATTTCAGACCTCCATGAACGAGTTTAGGGATGTTAAAAATATCCGAAGCTCGAAACTCGTTCTATTTTTGAATCGACTCGAAATTGATTCGAAAATTTTGAATCGAATCATGAGCTAAGGATTTTGGCTCGAAGTTCATTTCGAGCCAATTTTGAGTTGGTCCTATCTCGCTTGAAATATGATTCGATTTGGCTCGAAATTATATGTACAGTATAAATAATATTAATATGTAACATAAATATGTATAAATAAAATGTTATTATACATAATTAAGTTAGTGGTTTAGTGGCAGAGTAGAAGAGATTTAAGATTTATTTTTTCCTAAGGTCTAAGGAAAATCATCTTGAATACATAATATTTCTATATTTTTCTTACAATTACGAGCCGATTAGAATCATGATTTGAGCAGGCTCGGAATCGAGTCATTTCGAGCCGAGCCGGTTCGAATTATATCACACTTCGATTTCGGACCAATTTCGAGCTGAGCCGAGCTCAAAATTTTTGATTTTGAGTTGACTTCGACTCGCTCAAAATCGGTCTGATAACAACTAAGCTTGCTTTCATTTATTTATTTATTTTTTAATTCACCATGTTTCTGAAATTAAGGTTAATATTTCTAATTCATCATTTTTCTCAAATTAATGGGTATATTTTTTTAAAAAATATTTAATAGCAATTAAGTATCTCTAGTTTAAGACTATATGCAATTAAATTCCTCTAATTTTTAAATTAACTAATTTGATCTTATACTTTGAGATAACTGCAAATAAGTTCATTATTATTAATAAAAAGATTTTTTTAAGATTAATAGGCTAATTTTTATTAGATATTTTTTATTATTAAAATAAGTTTTATTATATATTTTATTCCTAAAATTATTTATTTATTTTTGTCCCCCCTAATTTTGAATGATTATTTATAAACTAAACCCCTTCCTTCACTCTCGTTATTTTTCTGTAACTTTAACTTTAGAGGTGAAATATTGACCATTTTAAATATTAGTCATTAATCTAATCTTGATGTAATAATTTTGGAAATAAATATATAAAAAAACTTACTTTAGGGGGAACAAAAGTAAATAGATAACTTTAAAGGTGAAATATGTAATAAAGCTTACTTTAGAAGTGGCATAAGTAAATTTTCCTTTTATTAATATCAAAGAAGTAACAGACTTATTTTCATTTTTTGCGAAACTATAAAGTCAATTTAGTTAATTTTATAACAAAAAGTTTGTATTTAAACTCAAAGTAGAGGAACCTAATTATTATTAATTACCATCAAAATTCTTTATTAACCTTCCAAAATTAGACCTATACAGTTACTCTATTTGTAAAAATCTTTAAAATTAGTTTATTTATTTTTGATAATTTTGGATAGTTTTCAATTATTTTTTCCTTTTAGAAAATATTATGTATCTCAAAAAAATTATAGCTTAAAAGAGTTATAGAACTTCTAATCAATAATTTTGTATAATCGGTATGTATATTATCTTTTGCATAATATACTCATTTAGCGGATAAAAGTATTATTTAATGATTCTAAAATCATTTTGATCATTTATTGAAATGGATAATTACGTACATAACACTCTATAACACCATAATTACGTGTATCACACCCATTTTCGAAAAATTATACTGCAGTTTTAGAAAAAGTGTGTGAAGTGTAATTTTTAAAAAGAAATATTTGATATGTAAATATGGTGATATGAAATATTATGTATGTAAATATCCCTTATTGAAAATGCAAAGTATTATCATTATATTTTATTTATTAATTATGTAAATTTTTTAATAATTTATCTTTATTTGTTCTCACCTTCTCTCTTCATCTTTTACTTCTCTATCATTTGTCTTTTCTCACTCTCTATCTCTCACTCTTGCTTCCTCGAAGAATTTGAGCAAAAAGGAGATCTTACTTTTAAAAACATTTCAAAGCATCCCCATTCTAATATTCTTGAAATAATCTTCCCTAGAATGATTAAATCTACTGATGAGCCAAGCTAAATTCTCATCACATGCAACAATTAGCTTTTCACTTATATGAAGGACAAATCGCACAACATTAGATATGATATTAGGGATAAAAAACCACCGGCACCCCTCCACAATCTCCTATTCCCTCGCCGACCTCCCTGCTTGAATATCCTTTTTAACGTCATTGTAAATCTCTCTCTCTAATCTCCTAAATCCGTCACCTGATCTCAAACCTCATTACTAGCCTTTCTTTTCCTTATAGACCAATTTTATCGGCACATTCGCTAGTGTTAGACAGCCTCACATACCTCCGGCTAGTCGGCTTTGCTCCCCTATCCCATAAAGAGTGAGGATGATAGAAAGAGCAGTAGAGAGTAAGTGAGAAAAAGAGAAAAGAGGAAATTTTTTTATAAAATTAAGCTTATTTTAGTTTCTTCTATTCTATTAAACGGCCTTCATGAATAACTTAGAATGAATTATATTTTTAAATAAAATTCAATTTATTTAATAATGTAACTCATTATAATTTAAATTGTTTTATTTCAAGTCAATAAGAAGCCAATTAATTTGGAGTTGGTTCAACATGTATAATCAATTAACACTGAGCATTAAGGCCCTGTTTGTTTGCCCATTTACAATTAACCTAGTTTAATTTTAACTAGGCATATCACATCATTCATAAAATTTAATATTAAAAATTAATTTTATTTCATATCTTACACACATTACTAAAATGATAACTAACTTATATCACATTCCTCATATATCCTAATATAATAATTAATTTTATATTACATCCCTCACATATTTCAATATAATAACTGACTTCTTTATTTTATATTATTTATATTTTTTAATAAAAAAATATTTTTATCTAAATTTAATTTTAATTTTATTAAATTTAATCTTGTAAATAAATAGACCCTGAGCATTATATATTTTCTCATAGTTATTATTATTATTATTGTTTTGATATCATTTTTCTCATTGTTATTTATGCTGGTTCATTCAATAATGTTCATAATGCCATTTCCGAAAACGGTAACGGTCGCCGTCACGCCCGTACCGGTTCGCTGCAGCTTTGCAGGCGCGCCGGCCGAGTCGACTCAGACGAGCAGCGTTGAACCGCTGCCACGAACCGAGACTGTGGAAATGGGCCTGGCAGACACGTGATCTGCCCTTTTAGTGGTCCCCACATAACAGCGTGACCAACATCGCCGTTAACTTCCCAAAGCTGCCCTCCCTAACGGCGCCTCCTCGGGACGAGACGCCGTGACGGACGGATAATTATCCGGTCTACCTTTTTAAAATACGCTGCCCGGTCTGCCCTAGACGGCCATTTCTGTCGTCTTCCTTCTCGTCAGGAGAGAGAGAAAGAGAAACATTGGAGGAGAGAGGGGAGAGAGAAGCTGAGGGGCAGCCGGTATTCTCTTCCACTTCCTATTTTTTGCTTCACCTACTACCATTCCTTCCTGGAGGAAGTGGCCGATAGTGAGGCAGAAAAAGTTCTTCACCGAGGCGGCTTCCATCTGAGAGGCGGTTTTCGGAGCGGTTTCTCGGCAACCACTGGTGGTTTTCCGGGCCTAGTGAGTCGTCTTACTCAGCCGCTTCTTGCCTTTTCTCTTCTGATGAGAACTGTTTTCTCTGTTTTCATTTTCTCCCCCGATCGTTTTACTTTCCCTCGATCTTTTTAGGCTAAGGGCATTTCTCCTTTCTGTGTTTGATGTTTCCGATCGTGAACTCGGAGTGGTTTTGGCCGACGCTGCTCTTGCCTTTTGTGTGTTATAGATCTGGTTGATTCATGTAATAGCCTGTACTTGTACTTCTATAGATCTGGTTGATCGTCTCCTGTCTTTTTATAGGACTTGATTTACATGTGTACCGTGTGCAAGTATCTTCAAAGTTCTGAGTTATTGTTTTGATTTTTAAACCTCGCTAACTGGTTTCATTGTAGACATTTCAGCTTTTATTGGTTGTTCTTGAGGTTGATGGTGTTTACTGAGCGTCTAACTTAACTGTTTTCTCTGTTTTCTTTTGGCGTGCGATAATTTCGATTTTTTGTGTGCTGCCCTAGTTGGTAAGTCAGGCCTTCTCTATTTTTTTTTCAGACGCATGGAAGACCAAAGTTACGGCGATCTATTCTATTTTGTGTGTTTTTTTCAACTGAAAACTGAGAAGCACGCTGACTTGCTTACCTGTGTTAATTGTTCTATATATTCTTCAATCTGGTGAACCCATGCTTTTGTCACTTGTGATTTTGCTACTGATTTTATCAGCGAATATGTTTTCAGATCTATATGTAAGGCTGTATAAACTTGTAAGTTCTTATTTATATCCCCTGAGGAAATTTTTTGTTCGAGCTTAGAGAGGTTTTTTCTTACAAGCTGTAGTTCTAGCATGCGGTATCGATCATCATTTGGAGCTTGTTTTATGAAATCCATTTTCCCAATTAATCCTCTCCATCGCGATCTGTGAAATTAACTCTTATCCGTTAAAATATTTAACCAGGCTTTTATTTGCCCGCATCATTTTCTTTTTGTTCCTTATATCAAAACGTTAACCACTGAGTTTTATGGGTCCTGCACATCTCACATGCTATGCTGATCAGTACTTTGGGTTCTTTCAGTTTTCTCTCTTTTTAGCTGTATTCACGAGGGCATGATGCATCCTGTTTGCCTTTTTATTACAGGTGCGATCATGGCAAGGAAGAAGAGCAATGAACCTTATGATACTTTTGAGGGTTCCAGCGAGGGCTTTGGATCCCAAGAATCTGGTGGTAGTCGAAGAGGTGGATATCATACTTCTCAAACTCCACAGCAACAAGGTGGAGGAGCAGGCAGGGGCTGGGGTCGCGGTAACCCTCAGCAGCAAGGTGGACGTCGTGGTGGCGGGCATTACCAAGGTCGCGGTGGTGGTTATCAGCAGGGCCGTGGAGGACAACAGTTCCAGCAGCAAGGTCCTGGGCAGATGGAGTACCAACCTCGAGGTGTCCCACAAGGTAGAGGAGGACCCCAGCAGGGTCGTGGTGGCCGTGGAGGTGGTGCATATGTGCCGGGTGGGCGTGGTGCTGGCCCATCTGCAGCTGGCCCTTCGGCAGCTGAACCATCTACGCTGCCGCTTCCCGAGCTGCACCAAGCAACACAACCGCCATACCAAGCTCCAGCTTCCTTGCCTGCTGAGCCATGCTCAGTGATTTCGCCAGATGTGGAGTTGGCCCAGCAGATTCAAGAGCTTTCTGTTCATCCTGCAACCTCAGCTACTCAAGCTATAGTTCCAGCATCAAGCAAATCAGTGAGGTTCCCGCTGCGGCCCGGGAAAGGCAGCTGTGGTACTAGGTGTGTGGTTAAGGCCAACCATTTTTTTGCTGAACTTCCTAACAAGGATCTACATCAATATGATGTGAGTTCTTCTGTAATTTAGTTACTGTCTTTATTATGGATTTCTCACATCCCTTATTTTCTTCTAACTGCTTTTATTCTCATCAGGTTACCATTACACCAGAAGTCACTTCACGTGGTGTTAACAGAGCTGTTATGGAAGAGCTGGTAAGGTTGTTTAGAGAATCCCATTTAGGAGGCCGCCTTCCAGCATATGATGGAAGGAAGAGCCTTTATACAGCAGGACCATTTCCCTTCACTGCTAAAGAATTTCAAGTTACTTTAGTTGATGAAGATGATGGGACTGGGTCTGAGAGGTAACATTTTGCAGTGTTTGCTTGTTGGTTTTATCTTTTTTCTTTTTGATTATTATGGTGACATCTCAAGTATATTTCTATATTGTAGACGCCAGAGGAACTTCAAAATAGTGATAAAATTCGCTGCACGTGCTGATCTTCATCATTTGGGAATGTTTTTAGCGGGGAAGCAAGCAGATGCTCCCCAAGAAGCACTGCAAGTTCTGGATATTGTGCTGCGAGAGTTACCTACTGCTAGGTAATTATTGTGTAATCTAGTTGCTTGTGTTGTTTCTTTATCCCTACTATGGTAGCTGGAATTCAGGTCCTTGGTGTTGTGGATTGATAGGTATACCCCGGTTGGGCGGTCTTTCTATTCCCCGGATCTCGGTCGGAGGCAGCCACTTGGAGAAGGATTAGAAAGTTGGAGAGGATTTTATCAGAGCATTAGGCCAACGCAGATGGGTTTATCACTGAACATTGGTAATGTTGCATTCATATCTGTTGTTTTCTCCTGTGGCTTTTGGCTGCTAAAGATAATTGAAAATTGCTGCACCTTGTGCAGTACATGTTACATTCAAATTAAGGTGTTGCACAAGGATTGCCTTGTCTTCAGGGATGCTAGTAATGAATGATTGATAGATTTTCATGTTTTATTCAGGTGACTTTGTGATCTCATGTTCATCAGTTCTGTTTGCTCTTTTTTCCTAAGAAATGTATGAACTTCCAAAGGATACCTGATATATCATGCATAATACTTGACATTTGCTTTCAGTCACAGCCTTTGACATTAAGCCAGTTGCGTAAGGGTTAATGATATCTGATTATGTTTTTGACTTGGTTTGTCAGCTATATCAGAATATATAACTTGGAGGCACATGCTATTTTTTGTTTTCTACATTTTATTATATATTTTGTAGCTCAGAGTTCGCACATTCCTTTCTATTTGACAGATATGTCATCTACTGCATTCATTGAGCCTTTGCCAGTTATCGACTTTGTTATTCAACTTTTGAATAGAGATGCCAGGGATGTTCTGTCTAGACCATTGTCTGATGCTGATCGTGTTAAGGTGAGTTTTCAGTTGTCAAATATCAGATGAATTTTACTTGCTTATGTTGGTCTTTTGAAGTGAATTATTTTGTTCTTTGCTTATTTTGGTACATTTATGGTGGAAGGATATCCTATATCAATTTCCTGTTATTGTTAATTTTAACTGTTTGTGCTGTGTATGAACTTCACCGTCCATGTTTTTTAGTAGTTTTAATAAAAGTTTCTTTGGAGAGTTTGGCTGTGGATTTAATAAATTTAATTGCATTTTTTTGTGTTTTCATTGTCTGGAGGACCTAGAATTCAGTTATGATACTACACACATTAAAATAATAACCAAAAGCTTTTGTTGTCTTCATAATGATTATATATCTCTTTTTTATTTGTTATTCTTCATTGTTTCGTCATGTGGCTCACACTTTCTATTTTTTCTCAATATTATGTTGTTTAGCCAGTTTGAAATTTTATTAGGTACAAGGGTGGAACGTAGCAGCTTACATCTTTCGTTATGTTCTCAATTTATACTTTTATACTTCTTAGAAGTTTGTATATTATTATGTTGGATAAGGAAATTAACTTTGGATGTTGCAGTAATTTGATGCATTAAGTTTTTATATGACCATTACTGTATGCATCACAGATCAAGAAGGCTTTAAGAGGAGTAAAGGTGGAGGTTACCCATAGGGGTAATATGCGCAGAAAATATCGCATATCTGGTTTAACATCACAGGCAACCAGAGAATTAACGTATGTTTCTTTCCTCTTTCTTGTCATTTTTGTTTTATAGTGGTTACATATTTTTAAGTGTGTTAATTTTATTGTTTATTATATATAGTTTTCCTGTTGATGAAAGAGGTACAATGAAGTCAGTTGTCCAATATTTTCATGAGACTTATGGCTTCACTATCCAACATACCAACTGGCCTTGCTTGCAAGTTGGCAATCAGCAGAGGCCTAATTATCTTCCTATGGAGGTTAGTTCCTTGTGCAATGCACACATTGTTTTATTTAAGTTTTCTGATTTACAATCTTGTGAGCTGGGATATTTTACTGATTTATGTGAATTTCATGGATTTGAGGCTGTTTATATTGTTAGCATTATAGCTGAAAGCAACTGTATATGCTAAAACAAGGAAGGTTTCAGGTTTGCAAAATTGTTGAAGGCCAGAGATATTCTAAGAGGTTGAATGAGAGACAGATAACTGCTCTGCTGAAGGTGACCTGTCAGCGCCCTCACGAGCGTGAACGTGATATTATACAGGTACATGATTTGTTTCTAAGAAATCAATAGGCAGAGTTTTTTTTTCTTATTTTCCATTTCTTGATTTAAAGTTATCCCTAAAAAAAACTCTGGTTTTCTTTTAGACTGTTTATCATAATGCGTACCACGAGGATCCATATGCCAAGGAATTTGGAATTAGAATCAGCGATAGACTTGCATCAGTTGAAGCACGTGTTCTGCCTCCGCCATGGGTATGTGAAAGTAACCTAATTCTCCATGGTTAATGAGTTTAGTCTTTGGGTGGTTTAATTTTTTTATTGATTTGAGAGTGTGTGTACTGTTTAATTTGCAGCTGAAGTATCATGAAACTGGCAAGGAGAAAGATTGTTTACCAAGAGTGGGCCAGTGGAATATGATGAATAAGGTGTTTATTTTATAAAATCATTGAGGCGTGACGGGATGTAGACTTTCTTGCCTTTATACGCTACATTTTAAAGTATCAGTAGTATTGAAATGAGCATTCTATCATTTACAGCATGCTGTAGAAATTTGCCTTATTCCAATAGAAGAATTTTTACAAATTGACAATGATGCTCAAGTCTACTGTGTTCTCCTAGCTCAGCGAGGGAGGAACTTGCCTAGATATTAAGGTCTCAGGATTGAACTACACCACCCCATTTGCCGAGTGGGGTGGGGGATATTGTGGTGTCCTGGTGATAAATAAAACAAAACGATGCTTATAGTCCTTGCAATCATTATTCTCTTCTGGCTCCTAGTGGTCTATTCTTTTAGTTCACAGCCACCATTAGTACACACACACACATATATATATTTGTTTAGTTTATTGACCCAGGGATGATGTTTGCTTTTATTTTTAATATTTGATTGAATTTGGAAAAATTCCTTGCTTTTCTCTTTATTTACCATCGCTGTATCTGATGGAATAACCACAACCATGATTGGAACTTATTAAGAGCTGGTTCTATAAGTTATTCATGTTCTTGTATTTGACTGTTGTCCTGCATTCCTTTTGACGTAGAAAATGGTAAATGGTGGAAGAGTTAACAACTGGACTTGCATCAATTTTGTTCGAAACGTTCAGGAAAATGTTGCTCGAGGTTTCTGTCATGATTTGGCACTGATGTGCCGGACGTCTGGAATGGTGATTTTTCTTTAATTTCTTTTGTTCAAAGTTTGAAACTATAATATGTAGTTTTGAAAAGGTTTTATTCAGTATGTGAACTTCCCTACAGGATTTTGCCTTAGAGCCTGTGATTCCCCCACTGTCTGCACGACCTGATCAAGTTGAACGAGCATTGAAAGCGCACCATCATGATGCTATGAGTATACTGCATCCACAGCACAAAGAGCTTGATTTACTTATTGTGATATTACCCGATAACAATGGTTCTCTTTATGGTAAATTTCTCTCTGATCTTTTTTTCATTCACAAATGAAAGATAACATCATTTCTGAAACACCAAATTTCTTTATTTCAAATGTAATGGACTGGAAATCACCTCCTTTTAAGAATGTTGCCTTATGTGTTTAGTTTATCAAGGTAATTATCAAATGTTACACAAATTTAAGTAGACATATATATAGTTACTAGAAAGATAGAAATGATAAAATCAACCATACATAAGCATGCGAAATGCCGAAGCAAATGATAGCAAGACAATAAACTAAGTCAAAATGAAAATAATCTTTTCATCCTTGAGGGAAGCTAACTGAAGGTGTTTCTTTTATGGTCCTTAAAAGATTATTATTGTTTTATATGCAAATGACATTATTCTGAATGCATATTATGTATTGTACGTTTAAATATTGTATTATTTGCGTTTTCAATCTTGTTCCTTTTTATTTTTTGAAAATATTTTTATTTTCCTTGTTTGTTTGATGAATCTTTGTCATAACATGGTACTTAATAACTGATATGAGTTCTCTGAATGTTATAGGCGACCTAAAGCGAATATGTGAGACTGAGCTTGGGCTAGTTTCACAGTGCTGTTTAGTCAAGCATGTATTTAAGATGAGCAAGCAGTACCTTGCCAATGTTGCTTTGAAGATAAATGTTAAAGTTAGTTCATCGAATTTCTCGAGTTACATTTTGTATGCTCCATGATTCAATTGTAATCAATGATATTCATTGTTCTTAGGTTGGAGGCCGAAACACCGTGCTTGCAGATGCTATATCAAGGCGCATACCATTGGTTAGTGATAGGCCCACCATCATATTTGGTGCTGATGTCACACATCCTCACCCTGGCGAGGACTCCAGCCCATCAATTGCTGCTGTAAGATATCAATCATGTATCTGTTGTTGAATATTAGCTGTGAATTGCTGGACTAAAGTTTTATTTATTACATGGCAGGTTGTTGCTTCTCAAGATTGGCCAGAAATAACCAAATATGCAGGGCTGGTTTCCGCTCAGGCCCATCGGCAGGAGCTGATTCAGGACTTGTATAAACTCGAAAACGATCCAAAGCGTGGTAATGTTCCTGGTGGCATGATAAGGTAAGTTTCTCTTCTGGAGTTTGGTCTTGCATGTGAATCGTTTAGCTTGCATTTTACAATGCTTATGACTGATATGCTCCAGGGAACTTCTTATTTCATTTAAAAGAACAACTGGAGAGAAGCCACAGAGGATAATATTCTACAGGTCTCTACTCCCATCAGTTTTGTTCAGTCTGTACAAGCCATCTTTATGTGCTTGTCTTGGTTACCTTTTTCCTTACTGCTCTTTTGGCTGCAGAGATGGTGTGAGCGAGGGTCAGTTCTACCAAGTTTTGCTGCATGAGCTTGACGCAATACGCAGAGTATATCTAAGAATTCGATCTTAAGCTGTTTTTAACACAGTTTTTGTTTTGGTGATAATATGAAGTTTTTGGTGATTTGCTGGACTCATCTTTATTCGTTGCAGGCATGCGCTTCCTTGGAACCTGGTTACCAGCCTCCTGTTACTTTTGTTGTTGTTCAAAAGCGCCATCACACCAGGCTGTTTGCAAACAACCATATGGACCAGCATTCAGTTGATAGGAGTGGAAACATCCTCCCAGGTCTACCCCTACTCGATTTTATATTACGAGCTGCATATTAGCTCGCACTTGATTCAATGTTATTGTGATGTTATGACTGTTTATTTAAATTTATTTTTGGTTAATGACATATTTGGATAAAATTGAGGAAAACTACAAAATTATCTCTAGAATGACATCTAAATTATATACCTACATTGGGTGACATCTAGATCTTACTCAAATTATTGTAATAAAGTGAGGTGGGTAGAATGATTTTTCTGAAGGAAGAGTTTATTGGTTGACATTGAATCAAACAAACAAATACTTTATAGATAACATTGACACATAGGTGATACTACTATTTGATTGCATTGGTCTTAATGTCCCTTATTGCCACAAGCTATACGTATTGTGATGTTTTAAGAAGAATTAACAATGTAGAACAAAATCTCTAGACATAGATCTACCACAAGCCACTCGATTTTCATTTTTTTCCCATATTTTTCCCAAATGATGCCTATGCAGGAACTGTGGTTGATTCTAAGATTTGCCATCCTACTGAATTCGACTTCTACCTGTGTAGTCATGCTGGAATCCAAGTACGTTTCCATCCTCCTGCTTTAGTTTATATCAATTCGGTTCGAGCTCTCTTAAGGCATTGTGAGTGACGACAGGGTACGAGCCGACCTGCACATTACCATGTCTTATGGGATGAGAACAAGTTCTCTGCCGATGCACTGCAGACACTTACCAATAACTTGTGCTACACGTAATATTCTTTTTATTCCTCTATAAAAAGTTAAATTTGTTTGTATTTTAATCGATTTTGTCATCTACAGATACGCAAGGTGCACACGATCAGTATCGATAGGTAAATTACTCTTGTTTTCTTTTAGATTCAATGTGTATGTTAGAATAGTTGTGTTCAGAGATGAGATGACCGTGGTTTGAAGTTGGTCTGGAAATTTTTTTTGACAGTGCCACCTGCATACTACGCTCACCTGGCTGCTTTTAGGGCGAGGTTTTACATGGAGCCGGAAACCTCAGACAGTGGATCCATGGCTAGTGCCGCTGCTGCTGGCCGGGCTCCAGCTGCGGGGGCGCGAAGCACACGCTTGCCTGGTGGCGGTTCTGTCAGGCCGCTGCCTGCTCTTAAGGATAATGTTAAGAGGGTGATGTTCTATTGTTGATGAGTTTTAAAAGTTAAAACCATATTTCTCTTTTTATGTTTTTTACTGGCGTGTTATATTTGGGTTGAAAACAGACTATTTACTCTCTAATGTTCGTTGAAGTAAAAACTGATGGTGATTTCTGTTGATTTTTATTTTGTATATTGTTTTTATATTTGCTGTTGATTTTCGTGGTTAATTTGTTTAATCGGAATCATTGAGTTACATTTTGATTGTCCTAGATTGAATTACAGGTTTAAGATAAATACAAAATTTGAATAAATGATACTTTTATTTAGTGGTGGTTTTGAGTTTTTAGACATGTTATTTTGGGTTTCTTGAGTGCGTGAAGCAATCAGAATGTGGTTTCACTTACTGGAATGAAATGTACTTTATTATTATTATTTTTTATTTTATTTAATTGTTTTTATTATTTAAAATTTTCTCATATATAAATCAAATACCTATATATATAAAGCAAAAATATATAATACCCAAAAAAAGTACAATGTAGGCATGACAGCTATCGATGTTTCTAGGTCTTTCAGTGCATCAGATCCAAATCCACTTTAATAAAAAATTTGATTAAATCGTAACTCAATTTTTTGTGTTTCATTTAATTACAATAAAAACACAAATAGATCAAAGTTTAAATCAATATTTAATTTTTTTTATCTGTAAACAGAATAGATAAATAAAAAGGGCAACTTGATAGGTCAAATTGCACCATGATTCAATTTGTCCATTTTTTTTCATTTGGCTTTTAAATATCTAACCTGATGTGAGGTCAAGTCCCAAAATTGTACCCTGCCCTCTTTTCTTTTCATGCGACCTCTGTTTCACAGTTTTTATATTAAACTACTTTTTTTTTTTTACGTAACATCAAAGAAAAGTTCTTTCTTTACACGTCCTTTTTCCCCCTTGTTTCTCGAGAAAGTTCAATAAAAGAAGAAAAAAAGATAAAATCTAAAGTACGTCTTATGCCAGAAAGTGATGGGCAAGAGAGATCCAGCTCACTAATAATACACAGTGACTTTGAAAATTTTCTTCTTTTACCTTAAAATTTGCAAGAACAATGCCGTAGCATCCCCCAATTAATCTGATATTAATTTTATCTGCTAATTGAAAGGATAGAATGTATAGCCCAACTTAGGTCAAGTCGGATTGATTCTATACATATTCTTGAATTCGAACAGACATAGATTTGGCCTGATCAGTCTATGTCCAATATATATCTCATAGGCACTCGAAAAATAATAGTTCTCACGCATAGCATGAGTGAAACATTTATGTCAATCTGCATCCAAAATCAATTCGGCTCAAGCATACCCGACCTGAGAATTGAACCGTCTTTGGCTTTTAACTTTTTAGAAACTAGCACTGAACCTAGTCAATTTAAAACTAAACCTAACTTATCGGTTTGATTTGGTTGCAAGTCGGTTCTCGATTTTTCAAGTACATGGATTTGCATCACGATTTCAAGAAACCAAAAGAAACGAGGCTTGCTTAATATTAAAATACTATCTCTAATAGTTATATCTGCATTTAACTTTACTTTGTATCAGTATATCTTCCGACGATACAGTTGAAATTTGACTTGCATCAGAAACAAAATCCTACAGCGAGCATAGGCTTTGCGGTAGTCGAGTTACTTCATCGTGACTTAGAAGTCAAGTTAGAATGAAAAATCAACACCTATTGGTAGAGCTACTTAAATTTGGTACCTTATTTTAAAAAATGAGCATGTTTTCAAGCTCCTTCTAATGCAACATATATGTCTATACCAAGTGGATGTAGAAAATAAGACAAAGGGTTGGAGGCGAGAAAAAAGGATATGAAGTAAAAAAAAAAAAAAGAGGAAAAAGAGGGAGGGGATGGGAGAGATTTGAGGGGAAATTTATGAGTCATATAAAGCCACCCTAAGTTAACTTAAATTTAAACTTATAAATCACATCATATATAAATTTCAACATTAAATTAAGAGTAAATATCATTTAAGTTCCGGAGATTTGAGAGTAATATTAAATAAGTCTACAATTTTCAAAACCTTTCAATAGCGTCCCAGAGGTTGATAATTTCTTTCAATGAGATACAAAATTATTTCTAAATTTAAAATTAAAAATATAAAATAAATAAAATACCCCTTCTCTGCCACCCACTATCACTAGCATACTTGCAACCATCGGGTGAAGCCCATAAAGGTCACCAGCTGGCCCTTGCGAGAGCGCTACCCGCATGCGCGAGCTACGAGCCCGCATGGGCCATGAGCACATTAGTGACGGCAGTGGGGCGACAATAGGGAAAAGGGAGAAGAGGAGGGGTAATTTGGTCATTTTATATTTTAAAATTTTAATTTATGAATAATTTTTTGTAATAATTTATTAATAAATTTTTTTGTAAGAATTTATAAGAAAGACTTGATTGAAAAAATTATTAACCTAAGGAACCGTACTAAATTTTTTTTGAAATCATAAACATACTTGATATTACTCCCAAACTTTAAGAACCTAAATGACATTTACCTTACCCTTAAATTAATAATATTTTAAATTCTTCACAAGCTCCAACATAAAATTCAATTTTATTTCATATTATATATAAATTTTAAATTATAAAATTAATTTTATTTCACATCTACACACATTTTAAAATATAATTAGTTGTATTTTAATTTTTCCACAAGACATAATAAAAATAGCACATCAAAAATTATCTTTTACTTATTTAAAATAAATTCACAAACACCTATAAATATTAACAAAATAAAAGATAATTAATAATAAGGTTAATTACCTGTATGTTATAGTAAAGTTAATAATAATAATAACAAAATATTAACTCTCATTAATACTTGAAATCAAAATAATACTAAAGAGTAATTCTATCCAGGCTCTTGAAGTAGACCTCTAATTTCATACAGGTCTACAAAAATGAAAACAATTGTCTGAGTGCTTTCTGCCTAAAATATTTTTCACGTAAGTTATTTTTTGTTATGTTTGACCATTATATTGTTATTTTAAAAAGTTAAATATATATATATATATTTAAATATTAAAAATTACTATTAGATTAACATATAAAGAAAAAATAAAAGTTGAAATTAGAATAGCAATTTAAAATATCTAAACATAATTACATTGTATAAATATGCATTTTTAATTTTTAATTTTTAAAATAACTTAATGATCAAACTTAACAGAATCTGTTAAAAAGGTTTGTGTAGAAAAAATTGTGTAGGAAAAACTTTGATGACAAGTTTTTGTGTTTGTGGATCTATCTGAAATTTGGGTATCTCAGAAGCCTGAATAGAATTACCCCTAATACTAATAATAAAAATGACCAACAAAATTCCCCTCAAGCAAGCTGGATGATCATTATCCGTATCCATTACTTCGCAAAGAACTTTAATATGTATAAACTCTGCGAAAACTGGTGAAAACCCCGTTTAAAGCAAATAACAGCCCTATCAAACAAGCCATAGGGTTATCTGACTACCAACTTTGAGCACAACACTAAAGAATAAAACTTCAAAAACACTCTCCTACGAACCTTGCACTAAGAGTAGCAGCTACATGGACTTTTACATGAGGTTTCTGATAACGTGATAGCCACAAGCACAATGATTAGCTAGAATGCGTGGGGTCATCAGTTCTCCACCTAATTCAGCATTTCGATTTACTATTACATTTGGAATTCAGATCTAATCAAAGCGCCACATCTGCATAGCACTTTGCCGTTCATTGGCATCCTTGTCATCCAACACTTCAAAGTCCTTTGGTTTACCCGCATCAGCTAAAACAACGTATTTTTCAATGGGGTAACTCGTTGAATGACGCCACATACTTGAAGATCTCTTCCATCTTTTTGACTTGATAATCTCCTCCTTCGACATTCTCTTCTACGTTGGCCCCAGGGCTTTGAACTCCTCTACCATCAAAAGTTGAATTGTCGTCTTCATCATAAACGACAATTACAGAGGGTAGTAAGCCTGCTTTCTTCACCCCGCGAATGAGAGAGAAAATCATGGGAAAAAGGACATTTTCAAGACCTGAAATCAAATAACGCATTGAGTTCTCTGGGCACATAAGATCAAACATAAAGCAATTCTTGGCAGAAGCAAGAAAATTTAGGGCGCTCTCCCTCCTTGATGTCTTCAAAGGAATTGATCTTCAAAGAAAATCACATTATAGTTATGGATGATCTTTTGTTTCGAGTCTTGTAATATATACTCAAATTCTTCATCTTCATAGCCAAAGATACACTCCCTTGTCACGGCATTCAGTTTTGTCCTATCTTTCAGCATATGGATGAAGGATCGACACCCCAACACTCACTATCCAAACACTCTCTAAAAACTCCATGCCAAGGGGAACACTGGGTGATTTGTTGATGATGTATAACAGCCGTCACATGTGCCTTAGCCCAAAATGCGTGTGACAAAAAACTCCAAAATCTCTCGACCAATGTTTGGTTTATTCTCTCAACGATGACATTCCAAGCCAGACTTTCAGCATAGTTCTCTTATGCCAAATACCCCGAGTTCAATAGAACTTCTCAAAGACTCCCATGTATTTGCCTTCATTGTCAGTGATCATGTACTTCAGAGACCTAAATTCCCTTTATGCTGATAACTGGAACTCCTTGACTTGTCGAAGACTTTACTCTTCGACTTCAAGAGGTATGCCCAAACCTTCGTGGAGTAGTCATTAATGAAAGTAACAAAGTAATAGACTCCACCAAAACACCTTGTACTACTTCCAAACATCAAAGTACACCTTCTGAAAAGGTTTCTTCTTTCTCTCAAAAGGTAACTTCACTAACGATATACTTATTTGTTTCCTTGAAAGACAATCAACACAATCGTAAATAGTACCTTTAATGGTCGGCATTGAGCTTTTGCATTAAAAGGCTTCAAAGCATTTAATACTCATATGGCTTAGACTTTTGTGCCACACCATTTTTTTTACTTGTTCTCTAGTAACTTCCACCATAAATTCTGATACAAGTCATCATGGGTATTGGCTTCATCATCGATGAGATGACTATCTATTTTTAGCTCATTTTACATCACATTTTTTATTTCATATGTTTAATTTATTTTTATTAAGAAATTATGTAGTGAGGACTTATATGTATAAGGACTTATATATAATAAGAGAAGAATAGGGGTGGGAAAATTTCAGCATTACTTGGATTGTTGAGGGGTGGCTATAGCATAAATTTGGGAATATTTTCGGGATGTCTCGGGTTCAGGATTAGGGAATTAATCTTGGGTTTTGATCTAACCCTTGAATCATGTTATGTAAGGGATTGAATTAGGGTGAGAAGAGTAACAACTTTCCATTTCTTCATTTCGACAATGCAAGGGAAGATCAATGGAGGCTTCTAGCTTGCGGTATTTTCACTTTACTACACGTCTCTTTCTTGCACAGGTATTTTTGAAATATTTTAAGTTCAAAAGTAGGGATTTAATCTTGGGTTTTGATCCAACCCTTGAACCATGTTATATGAAATATCCTGTGATTTAATTGTAAAGATATCGTTTGCTTTGTTTTTAGAAAATGCGTAATTTGAGTACTTTCCAAGAGGTCACTCATCCCAATATTACTCCAACTCAAGCACGCTTAACAACAAAATTTTTCATCATTAGTCTAACGGCTTTGCCCCAAAAGGTACATCTCCATTTGGGATCATGACATTTACTTATATACCTCAAGAACTTCTCTCCTTTTTCGATGTGGGATATTCATTTCTGTGTCTCTCCACCAAGAAGCTTACTAAAAACCACTCCTTATTCGGATGATTCTGATTCACTCATATGGATATCACCCAGTGATCATTTCTCGCCCTCTTCGATCTTGAGTTATCATAGGCCCACCAGCTTTTGCTTGGTTTGTCCTACAACCACATTGTACTGTGAGGGGTCAGCTCTAATACTATATTATAATATCTCGCGATCCAAATATAGAGATATTGTCTGCTTTAGCTTCTGGAAATAGCATGTATGAGCTAGAGTAGCACTAAGATGAGTGATTTCTTGGAAAGTACTTAAATCATGTGATTTCCTAATGCCAAAAATAAATAATACCTTTTTATTTGTATCACAAGATGTTGAAGAAGAGATCATCAGCAGCTTTCCATTTCTTCGTTTCGGCAATGCAAGGGAAGACCAACAAAGGTTTCTAGCTTTTTCACTTTCGGGTCATCTCTTGCTTGGATTTGGAATGGTCAAGTTCAAAGAAAGAGGGAATCAATCATAGTTACGCAAGGGTCTGATGCTCAATCGATCAATGATTGAAGTGGTTTGAGCCCGTAAATCTTTATGTTATCTTGGATTTCTTTCAAGTTCATTTCAGCCATTTTCTGAATTTGTTTCAGGTTATAGTTGCTTGCCCCAAATTCCATTCTCTTTTGAATTGCAGTTTTCTTTGATTAATTGAGTCTAATTAGCCTTCAAGTCCACTCAATTTTCGTGCCTATTGTGTTCAAATTTGCTAGAAATATTGCTACAAACATCAAATCATTCAGCTTCAATGATTTCAACCCTTCTCATTCAACTTCAATGAATTGAGTCATATGTTGATTTATCTTACATTACTGTTGCTTATATGATGAATTAACTTTATAACTAAAGTTCCATCTCTTCTGTTTCCAATTATTCAAAAAACCAGGAATGGTTTATTGATTCTTGGGTTAATGCAACACTTGTTTGATGAAATGACTTGATGGTGTTTTGTTTAGCTTAGATGAAACGTTATTTAATTCCTTCTTTTTAAATGCTGAGTATTGTTTGGGTGTGTTTTAAATCGTGCTGAAATCAACCATAAGCTTTATAGAATCCTGGTTGGTTGTTTGTGCATTGATTCATTTCATCAAGTGATAGCTAGTTTCTTCTAATGTTTAAAAGGAAAGCCAAATTCAGCATGTTCATCTCAGCATTTAGACATTTGTTTGCATTTAGAAATTGAGCTCCACCCTACATCAGATTCCCAACAAAATTTTGGCCACATTTATAGAAAGCAACACTTCACTCCTCTAGCTATCAAAGGGCACCCTTCATACATTTCCACCAACCCTTATTAAAGAGTATTGATGTCCCTTATTTGTCCAACTTCACTATATAGATGAGATTGCGACAAATATTGAGGGACATCTAGAACATCCCTCAACCTTAACTAGCATCCAAGGTTAGTCTCGATCGCAATCTCTTGCCAATGATCTTTGACAACTCCAAAGTTGCCTACTATGTAATTCGAAAAGCATGCCTTTCAAATTGCACATAATATGATGTTCCGGAGTCCATCACCTACCACACATACCTTACCTTGGTAGGCCAAGACTCACTATTTCCTTCAATAGTCGATGCTAACATAAGTTGTCTTTCGCAGTGACAGTGACGATGCTCAAAGAGACTGTTATGGGTCATCGTCCATTTTCTTTTTTGAGTCCCTCTATGACTTGTGGAAGTCCTTCCTCTGATGAGTTGGTTTGTTGCAGTAATAACATGAATATTAAAAGAAACTGACTTTCCTCGAGACTTATTTCTTTCCTGGGACTTCGCCTTATTCTAACTTCTCTCTTTTTTCAACAACCAAGACCTCACTAAATTTTTTCATATTAATTTTCATAGAGAGCATATTACTATATTGCATAATCACATACACTTTCGTTCAAGCTAATGATCCACTTTATGTTCCACAAGGGTTTAGATTTAAAGCATATTTATTTGAAGGGGCAACTACAAACAAGACAAGCAGCTTTTTCCCATATTACATATTGGTCTTTATTTTTTTAATTACGTTGTACGCACCCAAAATTATTAAATATTACAGGCCACACACTCCGAATTAACGATCATAAGAATGAGTCATAGTTCCGAACGACTCCACTCTTCTCTCGCTTTTTTCTTATCCTTCACTAACTCCTACAAAGCCATCCCTTAGTCACTCCCTTGTTCACGTTGCTGCCTCGACAAGAAAACAATGCCACGTCTCCTAGATGGGAAAGCTGCCTCGTGCAGCTCCCTATCACGTCATCATCGTCTCACCTTTTGCACCCACATCACCATTGTTCCTTGTGTCGAGCGTAATATTCCATGTTTTGAGTGATGTGATGCACAATATTTTATGATTTTTTTGATAGCATAAAATTTTATGAGTTAGTTTGAATGGCTAGGTTCCTTCTAATTTAACCTAGGTTATAATGCATGAACAATTAGGATTTCATCATATTTAAGGATAGCTGTTGACAACATTCACAAAAGTGTGTGAAATATAATATTTAACAAAAATGGAAGACTAATATATAAACATATTACGTGTTAATTATCCCTTATTTGAATTGCCTAATCATTTAAACATTAGTAGTATTCAAAATTTTTGAAGAATTTACTATGGAACCTTAGTGAATTTGAGCTTTTGTTTTTGCCTAATCTTGCTCTGCTAGAAATCTTTACATCAAAAGATTGGATTTCATTTTATTTATTTTTTATTTCATCTCTTGACACTACGATTCCTCTTACCCCACTTGAAAATTGTGATGATAATGTGGCTTGAATTTGAGATCCCTTGGTTCCCAAGCAAGGTCCTTCCTACCCATAATATTCAACTAACAATATTTTGTTGCATTTTAAATACTTTAATAGAATTTATTATTGTAATTATTATTATTATTGCTATTATTATTATTATTATGGGATTTCAAGAATTAGAAAGGGATAGCATCATTATATTATTAGTAATTATATTTTATTTTATTAGCTTTTATTGTCACTATATTTGGGTAGGCTGGAGTTCTATAAATAGTTCTAAAACTTTGTGATTAGTAGCTTTAAATAAATTGAATAAAATTTCTCCCTCAAATCTCTCTCTCTCCTTTTGTTTTTCTCTTCTTCCTCCTCTACTTTTCTACTCCGTACCTTTGTTCTCTTCTCCTTTCCTTTCTTCCCTGGTTTTACATCACATGACCTCCATAAAGTCAAAATAAGTGCATCAATGGAAAGCATAAAATTACAAGAAATTGATAAAGCAGCGTACCAGTGGTGTTGTAAAATCTAGAAATTCTTTTATGTGAACCAACGAAAGCTACCTGCCAAAGAGAAAAATCAACAAGATTGCAATCAGAGTCTAAATTGGTTAGTCCTGTCAGTTAATAAAATGAACTATGTAAAAAAGAGAACATGGACTTGCAAAAAAAAAAGATAGTTTGCTGCTCAATTGTACCTGCCCATCTAGAGTATACAATACGGCAGTAACCAGTTTCACACCAGTCAACAACCTGGCAATTTGGTACATTCCATATGCAAAACTTAGCATGGAAAACATTATATGGCCAGTAAATGACAATCTAAAACAGAAAATGATAAAGTTGGTTCCAACAAGCATCAATGAATGCAAAGAAAGCCCCGCCATATTCAGTGTGTGCAAATAACTCTTAGCATGCTTAAATGAAAATGATAAGTTGGCCACAAAGATGATCAATGAATGTGCAAAAGCCTCACAGCTATGTTCATAAATGATGAAAGAAGATGCTGTAAATTAATATCTCAAACATGCGTCCAGACGAGGAAGCACAGTTCAAACAGAAATTGAGGCATTCCTTTTACAAATGAGACAAACTGTTAAATTGCAATATGATTGTTGGAGAAACTTTGTATTCTAGTGAGGCAAAACTATACAGGAGTTCTGCATAAAGTTGGCCAGTGTATCTGAGATAGGACAGAAGAGGGGGAACTGGACTCAGATGCAAGCACAAACTCGACTGTAAAATATGGTAATTGGCTTACATGGGAGCTCTTATCAATTATCATGATAACTAATTCAGGCTCATTGGTCAGAGTTCTGACCTGAAATTGATTCTGTCTTTAAACAGATCAACCTGGTTGTGTCCTAACAATAGTGTTATAGTGCGCTCAGGTTCTCCAAAGCCAAAACAAGAAGTTTGTATCAGACTCAACACGAACTTGGCCTCGACCTGAAATTTAATATGACAGCTCTACATCGTGCTTTCAACTTATTGTGGTGTACAAAATAAGCAATGAATTATGCCATTTTGGTTGACCTGAAACTCACCTGAAAACTTCTAGGTGGTGATCTTCAAACTCAATTCGACCAGCAACTTAGCTGTCAAGAATCTTCAGGTATGAACGAGCGGGCAGCACTAAGCACAAGAATGACAAAATTTTCAAAAATTTCAATCTGAAGGAAGAGAACAGACCTGAGAGTTGGACCAGGAGAGATCTAAAGATCAACAAGGTGACCTTAGAATGAACAGACAAGATTGCTGATGAGATGGCGGTGAAGGAGGAGCGGGATGAATTGCTAAATGGCCACCGCCAAAGGCGATGGCGGTAGGAGTAGCGCTCCTGACGGACAGAGGAAACAGGGGAAGGAAGCGTGGTTGTATGCCCTAGTTTCCCGGCGGTTGAGCAGGCAATTCCTTGCTGCTGGCCAGCCCCATTCACTAGAGAAGTCACCGGCGGTGCTCGGTGATGGAGATGGAACCCGCCATCAAGATGCCGCAATGGGAGCCAACGACCTCGGCCTCATCATTCTCATCGAAACGATCATCCAAATCGGCAAGGCAAACTCAAATCGAAAAGCGTCTAACGGCGGAGGCGAAGGAGATCTGGCCATCGTCTTCCTCTTCGTCGTTTGTCCGATCCAGATAAAGGGAAATCTAGGTCGATTTAGAAATTGGAAAAAGGGTCGCGATCTAAGGATCCGACTTCTGATGAAGCAGTCTGCTCGTCTTCTCTTCCTCTCCGTCGTCATCATCCGATCTCTCTCCCTGTGTCCGCGCTTCTCTTTCTCGATCTTGGGCAGCCACTGCTGCGGCCATCTCATCGTTCTCCTCATGTCGCCCAGCCGCAGTATCCGAACGGCTCTGCTACTGCTACGTCGTCTCTGCATCTCTCTCATCTCGCCGTTTCTTCATTCTGTATCTGCATGCGGAGCCGTACACCTACTTTTTTTTTTTGGGTGTACTTATATTTTAAATAATTATTTTTTGGGCATTTACGAACATGCCACACAAATATTTTAATATTACACCACAAATATTTTCTTTACAAAATTTACATTCGCAATCCATAGTTTAAATTTTGTGAAAAAAATATGTGTGGTGTAATATTAAAAAATTATATGACATGCAGGTAAATGCCCCAAAAAATAATTATTCAAAATATAAGTACACAAAACAAAAATAATTACTCACATGACACATAAATCTTCATATATTACACCACACACAATCCATAGTGTAAATTTTGTGAAGAAAATGTGTGTGGTATAATATTAAAAAGTTTGTGTGGCATGCAAATAAATACCTCAAAAGGTAAATATACGTTCAGAATAATAAGCATTATATGTATTCATATTTTTTCTAATGGATTATTTAAAATTATACATGTTTTTTTAGATATATATTTACTTTTATTTTTAATATTTAATTTTCTGATAGCCAAACGGTCCATTTGATCCGATCGGGTGCCAACGAACCATGCCACCAATTAGATATATGCCTACCTTTAATACTTTTATGTTTGCTTGATCGGATTGTTCGGTGTGACCAAACAGATGATTCGGCTAGACAGGACAGTCCGGTCTGACCATGGCATTAGCACGACTGGACGGTTCGATCATCAGCTTCAATTATTTTCTCTAAATAACATAACATCAAGATAACATTAAACCAAATGCCTTCTTAACAACTTTCGCAAATGACAACAGACAACTTGAAATAACTTTTAGAGTCTGTGCTTATATGCAAACAAGTTCATTTGTATATTCTAACAGGCCAAAATTTCAAAATCGTATTATTTTTTATGAGAAAGAGATATATCTTTGATTCAACAATAATTTAAAAATGCTTTTGTTTGTGCCAACTGAACATCTATGTATTCACATGGCTTATATTCTGTTTATAATTTATTTTAACTATAATACAATTAGCTTTAAAAAAAAGTTAGCAACAGTATGAATAGAAACACAAGTAGAAGCAATAATAAAATATGCACGAATGTAAATAAATTCACGTACACAAAGCATACAAGAATTTAACAAAGTTCGATACCAACAAACTATTGACTAAAAAATACTCATTTAATCAAAGGCAAAAAAGCCCGTACAAATCAATATCAACAATCAACCAAACCAACTAAAAGCCTTCCTCACTAATTACAAGTGAGAAAACAAACGAAATTAAAATCGATAAGAAGATATATAATAAGAACAAAACAACTAACTTCTCTCCTCCCTAGGATTGCACCATAAAAAGCTTGGAGAGAATGGATCAACTATGAGCACTTGAGAGCTTGATTTCTTCTTAATCACTTATTAATCACATCTTAATTAACTATTAGTCTTTCACACCAAGGGGATTAGTTCTCAGCTGATGGGATTTAATTAGAAGATCATCAACATACCTCAAAACCCCCTAATTATTTATATAGGAAAGGTCTCCAACGCATAGTAAAAGCTGGCCTAGAACTGTCTTTGATCGATCAGATTGATCAAACAATTAAACGTTGGATTCTTAACGGTCACATTTTAGACAGCTTTGATCGATCAACAGAGAACCAATCAGCTAAACATCACTCTACCTTTGATCGATCAATATTGATCAACTGATCGATCAAAGAACTGATCAGCCAAACTGCTTGATCTATCGACTAATTTATCGACTAGCTAACCCAAAAATTAATTGCTTCACTCAACCTAACTCAATACAAGCAGGTTCTAACTATCTTATGACAATATCCTAAATGCTCATAACATGATCCACTTATTTCCAAGCACACATACCAAGCCTACACACATTAAACTTAATATATCATTAGTCACCAATTAACTTGAATATGATGACAAATATCAAAATACATAATTATACAATAATCACAATGAAGAAATCAATAGTTTATATACAGTAATCCTAAGCTGCTGACATGAATGCCTAGTCCAGTCAGCACCAAATAATATCATTTTTGCAATTATGCTTAAATCAATAGCATACTTCTATCTCTTAATAGAAGTAATAAGATTTTGTAATTTTCACATATTCCAATACAAAAAAGTATGAAGGAGATGGATTACAGCTCAAATTCACACATATACTACGAATGTCATGATATATACAAACATTTATAAGAGTGTGCATGCAAAATATAATGCATGTTCTAGCTCAAGATGTAATATTAGATAGTCCAGCCTAAAAATAAAGTAAAAAATCGCAAATTTTGACTTCGAGCTAATGTCCATTTGCTCAAACTCGACTGGATGCTTAGCCATACGGTCAAGTAAAAAATAAAACAAGAAAAACATGAAGACAAATAAAATATATAGACACTTTCACCAGTTGCATAATAGCCCTGTTTGGCGTGAGGACCAAAACAGGACCAAAACAGGACCAAAATAGTACTAGTTTAAAAAAATAATAATAATAAATAAATTATTTTTATTGTTCTACACAAATTTTAATATAAAAAAAAATTTAACTTCACATACTCAATAATTTTTAATAAAAATATAAACTTTATTTCACATTTTAGATTAAAATACTCGATTTGAATATTTTGGTCTAAAATGTGAAATAAAGTTGATATTTTTATTTTAAATTATTAAATATGTAAAATAAAATAATATTTTTTATATTTGAATTTGTGTAGAATGATTTAAAAAATTTATTTATTATTATTATTATTATTGTTTTTTAAATTAGTACTATTTTGGTCCTGTTTTGGTCCTCACGCCAAACAGATGATGTACAATAAGAATTTTAACAAGAAAAAAATGGGCCAATTACATACATGGACATAACTAGATCCTTTACGACATGTTAACAGCGCTAGCAATTACCAAGATAAAAAAAATAAACAAAAAACAACGACGACTAAAACAAAGTCTTTATCAAAGGCGTGGGTATGTAGATTTCTCTTCTCCATTCAACTTTATGTCAAGTTGTTCACTATCCATAAACCTTTGTTTCAAGATCATGTCTCATTCCCAAGTAATTTTTTGACTTCTCCGTCATCTCCTATGTGTCATCTAATCTTCCTAGTGCCAAAAGAAGATAAATAGTAAGTAAGTCTTTTCAAATGCAAGGATACATTAAATGGGGATTGATCGACTAGGAATGCGTGATCCAAAGCAAAAACAACAGCGAAGTTCCAAATTTTGGGCGTTGCAAACAATCCTATTCATTTGTTATATTACCAATTCTTCAATGAAGTGAAAATTTGGTTGATAAGAAATTTAATTTTTTAGTAAATTCAAGGGAGGTGATTGCAAATTATTCCCTACTTTTTTTTCCCATTGGATCTCTAGGGATTTTGCGTTGTTGATAAGTCCCAAAGCTTACGATGCTGTTAAAACTGGCATATTTTACTTTTTACTCTTCGATATTTGATTGGAAAGAGGAGGGGAAGGGAATTTAGTCCTTAAAAATTGCTTCACAAAATTTTTTGTTAAAATGGGCACAACACAAAACTAACCCGAGGAACTTTGAGAAAATAAAAACATAGGGACCAAAATGCAATGACCTTCCTACCTCAAGGGAATGCTTTTCGCAAAGTTGCTATCTACTTAACTATATTCATATTCTATTTCCTCTAGGAATTAATGGCTTCTCTAGATCTTCCTCTAGCCCAGCCTACATCATATCTCCAATCCCCACCTAGATCTAGAAGCTTTCTAGGAAACCTAGATGAACATACTTATGCCAATGACATAAGTAATACTTCTCGATTTTTATGTTGATCTCAAACTATCTAAACAGAAGATAAGATATTGTTGACTTCAAACCATATTGGTCATGAACAAAACTAGGAATACTTTATTTCATCAACAGTATCTTCTGTTATGCAAGAAAGCCAGGCCTATTGTGTGTTATAACATCATCTTATTATGAAAAAAGAACCAGCAAAATAAATAAAAAGAATTATAAAACAAGTACTCATGAGTTTAAGTTTATGATTACTTTCCTGAACAGTATCAACATTTGAAGGAAACTTAAAAGAAGCAGAAAATCATAAGCGGAAGAGCAAATGCAACAAATTCTTCTTATCTTAACCTTCGCTTGTTATAGTAATGGATTTTTGGCTTGTTTAAGACTCCCGTTAGAATTTGAGTATGATGTGAAATAAAATTAGTTTTCATTTTCGAATGAAAAGTAAGTTGTGAAATAAAATTTATTTTTTATCTTGAAATATGTGGAAGAGGTAAAACAAAGTTAACTTGTTATTTTGAAAGTTATGTAAAACGTGAAATAAAATTATTTTTTTACCTTAAAATTTATGTTGGATGTGAAATAAAAATTGTAAAAGTAAGTTGAGATATTTTAGACATTTGCCAAGCTAAGTTTAAAGAGAAGAAAAAAACAATTTAGTAGGATATAAATAAAGCTAGGGCAATTTCCTATAGAACCCAAAAATCTATTTTGAGTTAGAATGCTATCCTTCTATTTTTCAATTTAATAGGTAGACCCAATAAATAACAAGGCACCTATCATACAACCCCATAATTCTTAGTGAATTACATGCTCAACCCAATTCTTAAACACAAACATAACAAATCAACCCCAAACGTAAGGTATGAGATGTTCTGTTTATATGTAGTTGGAGGAGTCCAGGCACAATATAAAAGATCGGAGGTATGCGAGAAATTAGTAAGATTTGAGGGGTCATGTAATTCATATAGTTCTCTGGGTCTAAAGGAAATTCTCAGATAAAAGTAAATCTACTATTTGAGGCAGGGATTGAAGCTTGAAGAACCAATACTACTGCAGAAATTTCAGAGATACCGCTATACAAATGAAACAGGAAACTGCTCTGTTCCTATGAAAACTGCATGCAACTATCAAAACTTGTTTCAAAATACCTCAAAGGAGCAACATCAGAGACAAACTTGTATAGCAGAAGAAAATCCATCAGTATTCTACATTGTGAATTGACAAACTGAAGAAAAAGGATAGCAAGGGCTAAATAGACTGTCTCCACTTCCCATTCAACTATCTTCAAGAAGTTTTCATGTTGCCTCAACTAAGATGTGCGCAATCACGATAAAGACTATATGGCCTTTGGCAATAGCATCACAAAAGTACTGAAGAGTTTTTCCTACTTTTACATGTTCACGAGCATACCCACATGTTTAGTACTTGAAAACATCAGGCTCTGGAGAAGAAGCAATTTCCAATTCTCTTGATAACGTTTCTTCATCTTCTTCCTCTTCCGAACCGTTATTTTCAGTTGCAGAGCAATTATTATGAGCATCCACACCATTTATCTGCCGTACAAACTGTCCACGAACTCTTGGTCTTTTGTCCGCTAGCCGCTTTCGGTTTACATATCTTATCTTCTTATTGTAACATCGGTCTTTCTTTTTCCTCTTGAATTTCATAAGAACTGCAGCACGTCTCTCTGTTGGGCCAGATTTTACTTCTTTCACATGTGAGTTATGCAACAATGGCACTATATGCATCGGAGGAGTATGACCTGATTGCAAATTAATTCCGGAAGGATGATAGGCGAGCTGCTGCATCATAGGAGCATGATGAGATTGAAAAAGAACATTATATTGAGGTAGCAAAGATGGAGGATTATACATATGCATGTCATAGAAAGATCCATGAAGCCCTTGCATTGGTGATGATTGTCCATTGATATAATATGGTACAGTGAAAATGGGGCGCATACTAGGAACTTCAGTCTGTCGCTCAGCTCTGAAAATAGAATGCGTACTGGGAGAAGATAAGTGTGCCATAGGAAAATCCATAGGAGCATGAATCGAATTGCCACTGGAAGTATTCTCAATACTTGGGAAGGAAATTCCATGAGAATGAAACTCTTGGACACTCCCACCACCTTGTCCCTCAGCGGTTCCTTCTCTAAGGAGATTTTCTTCTTCTCCATTTGGCAGGTTTCTTGGAGCAATATTTTGATCCACGCTGCTAAAATGGGAGTTTCGTGTGGGTGCACTTGGCTTGACATAAGTTAAAAAAGCAGAAGATTCTCCAACTTTTAAGTCAGTCTTCTTTGGCCACGAAAAGAATAGTCCTGAGAATACTGATAAACATTTGTTTTTCTTGAGATTACAGGGAGTAAAAATTGACCTGCACGTCCACATTATCAAAATCTAATTAAGCAGCAGAGTGCTGCAGAAAACCTAAACTGCTTACCAGAAAGATCACCATCCTCCAGAGCATTTGTCTCCTCTGTCAAACATTTTTCAACAGGCCCCATAATGGACTGCAGAAGTATTTTGTAGATATCACACAAAAACATGAAACAATAGCAAGGGAAAGTTTACTTTTATATAAAAAGTTATTATATTCTTTCAACTTGAATTTCAAGCTTCAATACATCTCGACAAGTATACTTAGTCAAAAGTGGAGTAATGACTATGAGGGAAAAACTCCAAAAATATGTGACAGCAGAAGTCACTGATAAAAGAGATCTCAGAGTTCATACCTCATGCTCCCTTTGATCCAATAAAGTCACTTCCTGATGAACTGTCCTATTCATGTCATCAGTGTCCTCTGAGAGTAATGTAGTGCTATTTGTGTTGGCATCACTTGGGTCTGATAGTACCAGTTCATTATCTAGGTTAAACATCTCCTTTTCTGTTAGTCCAAGCTGCCAAAATAAGGTTCAATTGTAATTACTCTAGCAAACATACAATGCAACATCCTAAGGAAATGAAGACAACAAGAAAACCAAGCTGATATATACCATACGCCTTCTCCTCCATGTGTGGGTCCACAAATTCAATAACTCGTTTGTTCGTAAAGGTTTCACAAGATAATCAGCCGCTCCCAGCCTCAGGCACTTGACAATGATTGAAACCTCATCTTGGGAAGACATCACTGATGAATAAAGAGAACCAGCTCAAGAATAGGAATGTTTGGAAGATAAAATCAGGAAAGTGAAAGTACAGATCTTCTTACTGATGATAGGAATGCGCCTCAATTCCTTTTTTCTGGCTATACACTTGAGCATCTTAAGTCCTTTGGATAATGGGAGGTCAACTTCAGCAAGTATGATGTCAATATCAAGCTCCTGAGTAGTAAGTATATCAATCACTTGTCTAGCAGTCCTCACAGTAGTTACTGCAATTTCGCAAATTCACGAGTATATCATAAGCAAGTTGTCTATGTACAAACTAAGCCCATATAGCAGAAATTTGTTAGTCTAAGAAGATTAGAATGAAACCTACCCGGTTAATATCAGTTTGTATAAGTTCTTAAAATTACATAAACACCAAACTTCAAAAACATGGCAACCTAATTAATGTGAATTTTCTTGCATATTAAAGATAGCAAGCCATGCATTGCAATATCATTAGCTTCTAAGACATTCCTTTGCCTAGTTACAATGCAACAATGTAGCCGTGGCCTGCCATATATTCTTGGTGGTTGATCACAGAATGTTGTTTACTATCAGGCCTATGCCTTTGCAACTCACTGGCTGTTATGACAGCTTTTGGTAACTAATGCTAGAGAAGATGCTTGTGGTCGCAAGTATTCTTAACTAGGTTAATGAGCATGACAAGTTATTTCTCTAAAATTTTATGAGTGATTGGATGAGCACCATTATGCAACTGTTACGTTATCTGGGGATCATGCTTAGTGATACTCCTTGTATTAGGGCCAGAAAAATAAAAACTTTGTGGATGTTGTGAATTTGTGTTTATCAACAACTAGTAGGCTTTATAGTTCATACATTAAAAATTCTATATGTTTGCAATCTGCAAGAAAAAGGCAGTTCACTTCATAGATTGGACAATCATTCAGTAAAATACAATTGTTGACATAAAAAGTCATGAACTTGGACCAAGAGCCATGGTCTCATGCCAAGGAGACCCCCCTTTGGAGCAATGAAGAACAAAAATATAAAGCAATAAATATTATGTGGAAAATCCCACTGGGGAAAAACCACAGCTCCCAATGTAGGTGGCTTAAAGTTCCGCTATATAAGGGATTACAATTGGTACAAAGGGCCTCATAGAGATTCAAGAGGAAGTAATAATTGTAAGAAAAAACTTGCAGGGAGATGTTCTCCAGCCCTGCCCCCCCTCTTGTTCCTTGTTAGGATATACATATGCAGGAGCACAGTAATTTATTCATCCTTCATTTTCCATGCCAGCATATTCTTTTAGAAGTGACGTCAATGCAGTTGTGGTGTCATCGAGCTATTAGATAGCTAGCGACTATAGTTGGTGCAGATTTGATAGAGGAACGTTTTTAATTTTGTTGTACACATGTATGCCAATGTATGGGAAAATGAGGCAAACCTAGATTGGGAATATGAGCATCAATCATATCAGAAAAAGTGATGTGTCATCCTAGCTGGAGTGCATGGAATGAAACCTTGTGACTTTGATGTGGAGATTACTTCAGTTGAGTTTTCAGAAGTCTTTATAAGTGTAGATCATTACCCTTCTTTATAACTTGGATAGTTGTCTTACGTTCACATATCAAAGTGATATGGGCTACCTCCCTAGTTTGAGGAAGCTAAATCGTCGTCTTTACAATACATACATATAAACATATATATATGATATATTACTTCCATTATAAGAAAATATTGCTCTTATCTTCTAGGGGTGTGCATTCGATCGGTTTGATCGGTTTAGTTAACCAAACCAAAAATAAAAATTGATTTCAATTTTAAATTTTAAGAAACCAAACCAATCAAATAAAATTATAAACTACAAACCAAATCAACCAAATAAATTTCGGTCAGTTCGGTTTGATTTGGTAAAAATCAAACAGTGGTGCATAGCATAATCTCACCAACTCGAGTCCCTCGCTAAGTCGCCACTCCTGAAAAAAAAAAAAAAACCTAACCTTACTAAAGACTTTAGCGATACAGCCTTCAGGTAGGCGTCATGTGCCGTACTGACAGGTTTTATTACAAAAACAAAACTATTAAATGTTAATAACTCAAATTGATAACCTATTATATAATTGAGTTAATTAGTTTGATCAAATACATTAATAAATTATAAATAGATCAATTATATATTTAAGTTAATTGATATGATTTAAATAAAAAAAAAGTTCAAATTTTTCAGGTTAATAAGTTGGCTTAGTTTTCACAAGCATAAAACCAGACTGCAAACCAAATAACCATATTTGATCACTTATCAAATCGTTAACCAAATCGATAAATGTCAAACTGAACCAAACCGCCCAACCTTAATAGTTTCGGTTTGGTTTTTCAATTTTAACTATTTAATGCACACTCCTACTATCCTCAAACTTAGAGAGTTGCTTGGTTCATGACTCAAGAGAGCCCAATTAATATTTTAAATTCATTACAAATTTTATTAGCTTTATTTCACAATCAACACAAATTACAACATTAAAATTTACTTTATTTCACATCTTAAACACCCCCAATAGTAAAATAATTTTAATTTCATCAAATTTATAAACTAATATATTTTCTCTCTTGTTAAAAAATAATCATCCAACCAAACAAGCCTAGGCAGCGAAATGCCTCTTATTAATTGTACATGGTATGGTTAAAAAGTTCACATTGGTTAGTTCACCACAAGTAGTGGTGGTCATACATAAGTGGGTGACCATTATCCATAAGCATCGACTTTTGGGTTAATAGGTTCCCACTCACTGGTATATTTGTGCCTCAATGCTCCCCCTGACAATCCAGTATCATAGCCGACAGTTCAGATGAAATCCAGTGATGGCATGTTTTGCTCCCATAGGTCTTGCAGCATTTACCATGGTTGAGTTGCCTGGGAGCATTTATCCCACATTGTCAGTGGTGAGATGCCATTAGCTCGCAGTTGGCCAGCAGCATTTATCTCATTCTGTGGTCTCTGGTGGTAATGAGGTGGGCTCTTGGTTTGCCAGTCAGCTCAGATACTTAATTTTCCATTTGTGCCATTATTTGGCAATGGGTAAAAAAAATGCAGATAAAAGACCACAACTGCCTTTTAGCTCAAAATTAAGAAAAACAATGACCAACAAAATCAAAGGCATACAAACGTTCAAAATTAAACGGTAATGTCGGTTATGTTCTGATCTGTCTGTTCGTAAGATTAAACAGCAATGGTGGTCTCGATTCATCTCTTCTTCCTTAACAAAACATAATAATCATAATAATGCATCCACTGAAATATTTCCACACAATTCTCCAGAAGTTGACAAAGTGGAATCAAAGTAATTATGAGAATCATGTTAAGTACTTGGACGATTACCCCCCATCAGTTCATCAATGCTTACAAAAACTAGTTATCCAAGGGAAAAAGAATACAATAGAATAAATTAAAAGAGAAGTTAGTGAATAGATAAAATCAAAGAAGGTGAGATGGATACCCTGGTAGGAGCACTTTGAAAGGAGAACAAGAATCTCTTGCGAGCTCTTCGCATCATTGTCGCACAGCAACACTCTCAGCTTGCTCCGGTCCAGGAGAAAGCCACGGCCACCGGCATCTACGCCCTCCAATCGGTCGCCTCCCTCCATCGCCCGCTCATCTACAAATCCATGTGCCTAGAAGCATCCAGCATCAACTCATCGAGCGGCCTAATCCTATTCTTAGCGGCCAACTCATTGCCGGGTCACCGGATAGCGAGAAAGACCGCGTAGTCATCCGAGAGGAAGAAGTAATGGAGATCTGGAGCTATACGTGAAGAAACCCCCTAAAATCACAAGGAGAATCCGGTCGCCGTCGGCGGCGCTGATCTCCAAAATCCCTTTCCCCCGACCTCCATGGTCGGCCTCTCGCCTTCATAATTTTAGGAAAGATGCTGATAGTTTATTATGAGGGTAAATGGCAAATAAGTACCTCTAATTTGAGTATATATTTATCTAAATTAATCTAATTTTCAAATGAATTAAATTTGTCTCTCTAATTTTGAAAAATAATACAACTAGGTCCTATGCTTATTAAGTTTAGAAACAATACGCTATTTTTTCCTCTCCCGTCTCTCTATTTTTTTCTTTTACTCTCTCTGCTCTCTCTCTACTTTATATATTATTATAATAATATTATTACATATACTAATGAATTATAAGCATCAATAAAAAATATCTTTTATTCATATTATATAGTTTCTTTAATTAGAGGCATCAATTTAATTAATTAGAGGGACCCAAATGTACATAAATTCAAACTAGAGAGTCATATTTGCTATTTGTTCTAGAATATAATATTAATTGCATCAAGGTCCCAAATATCATGATATATTTCATAAAACAACATATTAAATCAACCCAAATTGTGTTTCTTTAATTGTTTCCTGTTTGTTTACCTACGTTAAAATTAATCTAATTAATTATTTTATAGCTTACACATATATTAAAATAATAATAATTTATATTATACATCTCATATATCTCAACATAATAACTAATTTTATTTCACATTATTCATAATTTTTAATAAAAAAATATTTTCATTCAAATTTAACTTTAATTTTATTAAAATTAAACTTTGTAAACAAACAAGCCGTTAATTATTATGACAACCTCTTAAAAGCTTGCGACTGAGATTAGGATTAGGAAATCTTTTCAAAGTTTGAAACTCGTTAATCATTAATGTTTCACAAATTTAAAATTGAACGAATTTCTTGGTGACTCAAAGTTGATAGAAAATTTATTTGATTTCTAGTGATGAAATTAACCTTTTATGAACTCAACTTAGGGCTTTAATAAATAAATAAAAAATCTCAACTTAGGGCTTTAATCAAAAAAAAAATCTCAACTTAGGGTAGAACTCAAAAGAAAATTCAGTGCTACTATAGATTATAGAGAAGGATAAATTTTTTGATATTTTCTATTTAATTTATGAAAAAGTTGAAGCTTTTAAAACATCTGAGTAATGTTTTTGAACGTATGTGCACCTATTATTTATCTCATGAATATATTTAACGATCTAAAAAGTAAAAAATTATTGAGTTCAGATGTCTAAATAGTACATCACTCAACTCTTATGGTCACGTAATATGCAGGCCCCATCTTGTTCAAATGTGAAGGGTCATGGTTCGGTTGCCGAAACTAAATAATCTCTTTACTTAGAAAATAGAACCTCAGTGCAATAATTTAAGAATGGGGACTTAGATTTTTATTTTTAAAAAAAGAGTGAGGACCTAGATGAAATGCAATCTATACTTTGTAGAGTTAACAAAATTTACCCTTTGCAAGCCTTCCCCACCTACGCGCTTTTCTCCGAGTTTAAAAAATCGGATCGGACCGGCTGGTTCAACTGGTCGAACCGTGAACCGGTCACAACCGGTCTAGTTTAATTTTATAATCGGATCCGCTTAAAATCGACCAGAACCGGTCTAAACCGCGGTTCATCCGATCAACCGGTGAATCAATACGGTTGGACCGGTCGAGTTTAAAATTAAAAAAAAAATCTTAAACCCTAGGTCCCTAACTAGGCGCACGACACTCTACTCTCCAGCCCCCATCCTGTCGGAATAATTTAGTATTTTAGTATTTTAGTGATATAAAATGATGAAATGATTTATTATTTTAGTATTGATAAAGCATACTATTTGTTCAGATCATTTAATGATATACTAAATATTATACTTAATTTGTAGTTTGTAAATATTTTATAGAGTTATTATTACTTCGATTTATTTGAAATTATTATTTATTAAATTCAATTGTTGAACATTTATTTTATCTAATTATTTTATTGGTGTGTTAATAATATATATCTCAACTATATTTACATTATATTTTATAAGTTTTTTAAATTTTTGGTTCGACCCCGATTCGACCCCGGTTCGATCATTAAATCTTGAACCATTTAGTCTACCGGTTCCGAAGCCGAGTTTTCAAAATCTTGCTTTTCTCTGATCAGCTAGTTTTTCTTCCAGAATGACTATCGTGCGCCGGGCGCATGTTAGAGGGAGGCCATACGTGGAAAGACGGCGCGAAAAGTGGCGTAAAAGTGCCGTCGCGTCAGCGAGGCAGTAGGCGTGCGGTGCAGATGCGCCCACGTCAGCGCTACAGCAAATATTTATAATCGTCAAAGGCTGATTTTGCCAGCAATATTTATAATAGCTGTGATTTTGCCAGCTATTCGTTTTCATCTGTAAATTAACCGTCAACCGGAACAAAATTTATTAAAAAAAGATTCGAATAAAAAAATATTTTAAATAGAAAATATCAAATAATATATTTTTAATTTTGCAGAGTTTTTGTTACCGTCTAAATGACAGGAGTCTGTGAATATAGACCCAGTAGATAAAACAGTATCTAAAATAACAATAATCAATTCAATACTGCATACAGATTGAATACAACTCAGCTCATGTATTAGAATCAAATCAGAAATAAAATCAATCTCTATTACAAATATTTCAATATGCAAGATACTCTTTAAAATATTATCCTTTAATATCAATATCATAATCATCTTTACTCGTTATTATTATATTTTTTTGACCCCAGGTTTCTCAACCAATTACCTCAATGCCACAATCATTTCTCATCAACCCATTTTTGGGCATGGATGTCGTCGCGTCAAATCAAGCTCGAGCTGACGATCAGCTCGAGCTGACATGTGTGATCGCTTGTGAGAAACCTATCTTACTCATCATCGCTCTTAAATTATGAATGCAAATATCATCTCATTACTCAAAATAACATTACATATCATATCATAAATCTTACCGACATAATATCAATTATAATATACAAATTAATTATCTTAACTTATCATTGAATATACTGAATTCATCACAACATAATAATATTCTGTTTAATGACGTGGATTTATTATTTCTATACCCTTTCACTTAGAAGCCTGACAAAAGTTCTTACAGCTTGTTATTCTAGAAGCCTTGACGGGAGCCGCATCTTGCATCAATGATTCCTTTTTCTTAGAACATCACCCGGCATACACTCCCCGCCCTCATCGAAATAACATATATATAAGAAACTCTCCGCCCTCGTCGGTTCTTGGTATACAAAAATTCATTAGTACCACATGACCTCACGGACAAGTATATCTCATTCATTCACTCAAATAACAGCATACTCAGCATACATGACATAATAATATAATTCCATATAAACATGTCTACTAAAATTCTTCTGTAATGCAAAATCCACTTAATAGATCAAAACATCAATAACAAAACAAACAGAGGATTGATCACAAAATTCCACCATATTAATCCATTCTCCACAATATCATAATTTTTCCATAATCTTGAAATATTAAATTATATTCCCAACACAATATCAAATCAACACCTACCGATTTACTGTTTTGGCTAAACCTGAAATCCCTCCTTTATTTCTTCTTACGCAATTAATAGAATACGAGACATAATAATATAATTCCTAAAGCCTCACAACATTCATCCGTTTTCACAAGCAATAATATATTAATATTAACTTTAGGGACAAGATTACCTACCGATCAATCGTTAAACCAAGCTTGGAAATCTCCTAGCTTTCCACTTTTCCTTTTTCCTTTTTCTTCTTCTTTCCTTTTCCCCTTCTTTTTCTCCTTCATCCTTTTCCTCTGCTGGAGCTTGCGGCAGCTGCTGCTAGGCTCGGCGGAACGGCCAGAAGCAAACCGAGGGGTGCGGGACGAGCGAAACCGAGAAAACCGAGAGGAAGAGAGAAGGGAAATTCCCTTTCTCTCACCTGGCGCGGGCGACATGCGGAAGAAGCAGAGAAAGGCGGTTCCGCTGCTGTCCGCATCTGATTAATGGAACAATTACAATTTAATCTCCATATTTCTAATATCTTATAAATAAGTTCAAAATTATTATTTTCAAGTCTAAAATCTTTCATTTTAAGTTCAAATCAGCTTTAATTTTTAAACCTCAAATCAACTTATATTTTAATTTCATTTGACTTCAAAATCTCAGGATATCACAAAATGAGCCAAACTCAGCTCGAATCGAGATCGGATTGAATTCTCCTCGTTCATTTTCTGGATCGAATCGAGATCGAATAAAAAACTTTCAATTCAATCTTAAGCCAAGATCGGATCGGCTCGAGATCGAATCATTAACAACCCTACCTACTAGGCTCAAATGTGACCGTGCTCAAGTCTAGGGGTGCGCATTTGACCGATTTAGCCGAGTTGGATAACAAAACAAAAATTTAAAATTAATTTTTATTTTAAATTTCAAAAAATTAAACTAATCAAATTAAATTATAGATAAAAAAAACAAATTAAATAGTTTGATTTAGTTAAATTAAAATTAAACATCCTCTTCATTCAATTTCTTATTTAAAAAAATTTAAAATTCTAAAACTATTTTCAATAATATAACCCTTACACTGTAGATAATTGGATAAAATTATGTCCAATAATCAGGTTAATTCAATTAGTTTAATTTTTAAAACTATGAAATCAAATCAAAATTGTATAACCCCAAACAAAATTAAACTGCTTAATTTAAACAATTTATTGCACACCCATCGAAATTCTAAAAATCACAATATTTAAAATCAGATCTATCTCGATCGACTTGAAATCGACTTGAAGTTGATTGAGTTTGACTTTGAGCTGGCTCAAGTCGATTCCAATTGACTTCAAGCCGACTTCGATTCATTTTCGAGCCGGTTCGAAAATGAATCGAATCTCAAAATTGCTTTTCGAGCCAATCTCGAGCTAGGTAAGCTTGACTCGATCCGGCTCAAGATCGGCTCGATTTATAATATATATTATATATATGTATTATAATATAAAATGTATTTTAATTCGAGCTGATTTCAAGTTGAATCGAGCCTCAAAATCGGCTCGAAATCATCACTGAGCCAAACTTTTGGCTCGTTAGTCGGCTCATTTAGATCGATATAATTTTAATTCGATCTAAAATTGATTTAATTTTTGATCTATATTAACACCCTTCCACACGGAGAATTATATGCCCTAATGAAAGGGGCAAATAGCTACACACTTTCAATTTTGTGAGTGCGTGAAATCGAAGGTCCACGTGGAGGACTCCGATAAAATTACCTCTTTTTCAATAATTACAATTTGATCCCTCCATATTGATAATTCTTTCCACCAAAAATCATCATTAAGGACATAAAAATAATAACACAGAAGGCAGTCTGGTGCCCCGTAATTGAGCATTTGATCCACAGTTATTCAATAAATGTCAAATTAGTCCCTCTATTTTGCATAAATACGAAGTTTTGGTCCATTTGACAATAATTGTGAGTCATTTCCAACAGACACAACACCTCGACCTATGAACCAAGCAAGCACCGTGGCAACGAAGAAGTGTTGTCTCTCCACCATCAGAGCTTCAGAGCCGACAACTCGCCTTCACCGGCGAAAAACAAACGAAGAGGGGATTCAGTAATGATAACTTTGCTTCGAATTAGATTACACGAAGAAGGAATTCAGCGAAGCAGTTAAGCGCGCGCGAGGTATAGTGTTATGTTGCCTAATGTCAGGTGGTAGGCAGAAAGCACGGAAGCGTCACACACAGGTTAAAGATTTTGCCCAACTCTTCCCCCTGTTTGAAACCTTAAAGGAAATCAAAAGTTCGATCGAACCTGATCTTAAAAATGCCGATAAGGATGCACATATTGAAAGCAAAGTCGAAGGATGAGTGATGTTTTTCCCCATACTTGGATATTATGACCCTAAAGCATGGGGCCCAAAACACCTTCGATATTTAATAGGTAAAAGAGATAGTTGCTTCTGATTAATAAATAGGTGTTTTTACATACGGGACATGAAATTTACACGAAATTACGTATTTCATCATCAATTCATAAATATTACCACTATCACACCATATTCATTTAAATTTTACGCATTTCACATATTTCACACCATATTCTTTGATGGTGAACTTCACATTTCTAAATTGGCCTTGATCTTAATTCTTAACTATATTATTAATATATTAATTAAATACTATAAATAAATTAATTTATATAATTAACAATTTAAATATTAATGAATTTATGTATTTTAATTTACATATAATATTATAAAGTATATGAAATATGTGAAATATGTGAAATGCGTAAAATTTAAATGAATATGATGTGATAATGGTAATATTTACGAATTGATGGTGAAATGCGTAATTTCGTATAAATTTCATGTCCTGTATGTAAACCCCTAATAAATAATTTTGAAGAATGGCATAATAAAATGATTCAACAAACTATAGGGATCTGACTAAAAAAAAATTTAAAAACATAAATCAATTTTGAAGGAATGTCTTAAAACTATATCAATGATGATGGAAAATAAGAAAGATGCATGAGCACTAAAAAATATCACAAGAATCTACCAAAACAATAAAAGGAACCTTAAAACACAAATTAGTTGGGGTTCACTACAAAGGTTTTCCTTCGCATTCCCCTCGCATATAGCTATGACGATCTCAATAAGTCGACGAATATGACCAAACTATCTTAAACATCTCTCTCATCTCACCTTCTAAAAGGGCGTTGTAACCATCCCATGATCAAACAAGTGCATTAAGTGTCGTTAAAGAACCAAAAACCAAGAAATTTCTTACAAAATTGTAAGACGATTTCAAGAGAAAAAAATTTAACCAATAATGGGTGTGTTTGTTTGTAAGGTTAAATTTAAGAAGGTTAAAATTAAATTTAGATAGAGATATTTTTTTATTGAAAGTTATGAATGATATGAAATAAAGTTAGTTATTATGTTGAGATATGTGAGAGATATGATATAAAGTTAGTTATTATGTTGGAATATGTGAGGGATGTGATATAAGTTAGTTATTATTTTAGTAATATGTGTAGGATGTGAAATAAATTTAATTTTTAATATTAAATTTTATGTGTGATGTGATATGCCTGGTTAAAATTAAATCAGGTTAATTTTAAACTCCTAGACAAACGGGGATACGAACTTGACTATGGATGTAAAGATGAATAAGTAGGAGTTCAATAATCAAAGATATCACATATAGCTAAGAAAAAAAAAAACTAGTTCTAAAGGGGAAATTCAAATCAAAGGTAGAGCTAGAGGTCCAAAAGTTACATATTGGTTTTATCAAAAGAAGAATAGCAACACTACATGAAGATGTTTGGCATGGGCATAACAAATGAAGGGAAATCATATTGACATTAGAGACTAGTTTGATTCCATGCCAAAATGATCACAGTAAAATCTACTTACATGTTCATCATGATAATCCAACTCACCCTGATTATCTAAATAACTCAGCTCATTTTCCTTTTAATTCATTGTTGGAATTTTACCCCAACAAGTACCATATATTGGAAATAAAATTAAAGAACTAAGAATGCAACATTAAAACAAAGAAATAAAATTATGAAATAATTAGAAGAACAATTAAGTCAAACAGATCAATATAAAATATTTAACAACATATGTAGCATAAAAACATGAAAGATTAGATGATATAATGACAGAAGTTTAATAAACATTGTTAAATAAGCAAACCATAAATTTGATCAATAAGCACAATATAATTGGCAGTAACCTCAAAGTGAGACTCATTAAATTAACTACTTACAACAATAAGTCAACCGTCATCCAAACTCCAAAATCATTGATTCGTGATAAAAAAACCTTCCATGCTGAACACCTTCAAGGCACCAACCAAAAAAGAATCGAATTGCTGTGAACTTACAGGTTGAAGTTGACCGAGTTTGTGATGTATGTACACAATTTTTTCACCTTGCCTCACCAATCAACTCCAGTAACATCAATGGTAACCTCTTGAGCCTCTGGACTGGTAAAGCTCCAACCTGCCCTTCGCCTCAGGCAAAAGGACATCGACTTCAGGATCTTGCATCATGAACGCCTGCTTCGAAGCCCATTCCAGCACCGTCAAGACTTCAGCCTGCGCCACAGCCTCGCACTCTGGGACATGCAGAGCAATGTAGCTCAGCAGGATTAAAGACGAAATTTGAAGCACCTGTTCACCGAAGTAGACGAGTTGAACGAGTTGCTTGACGCCACCGGCGTTAATGATGGCTTTGGAGTGATCCAGATGGAGGTAGTTCTCTGTGCAGGCGAACTTGGTGAGAGCGATAGTCGCCTCCTTCATCACGATCTCTTCCCTCTCGTCAAGGAGCTTCACCAATGGCCCAATGATGCGGGTTTCAGTTGCCCGGAACGTCCTGGACAAGCAACCCAACGTAGTGATGCAGGGGACGAGAAGGTCATCGTAATCGGCCTTTTCAACAACGCGGAGAAGCTGGTCGACGACCGCCCTGGCGGCGTGGGAAGTGGGCCTGAAGGCGGATCGCCGGAGCTCTGCGTTCTCCTCGGCGACATGGGCGATCTCCATGACAGCCATGGCGGAATTGTACTGGACCTCGTCTTCGCCCTTCTCGAGAAGGACGGCGAAGCAGAGGAGTGCCTTGGACTCGGTGATGCTTTTACAAATGGCAGAATTATCCCTGGCGAGCTGCCAGAGTGCCCGTGCGGCCATGGCCTTCATGTAGGTCTTGGTGGCGGGGTCCTCGAACTCCCTCCCCTTGATGCTGGCGCCGGAAAGGGAGATATGCGGCTGCCGGCCATTGGCGGGTTGAATGAGCTGATTGTTTGTGTTCGAGTTGGGAGGAATGGGCGGATGCCCTTGCACCTTCCCCCTGTCGGAGTTGACTGAAATGGTTGATTGAACGACGTTGTGCATCTGATTCTTGCTGGTATGGCTCCCCATAGGGTGGTGCATCATCGACTGGTCCGAGGACTCCATGGAGGGATCGATGCTCTTGTTGTTGGAGGCGTTCGCCATGACGACGGTGTGGATGGAGGTAACCTTGGAAGGGATGGTATACTTGGAGTGCTCCTGAACCGTCTCGAATGCCAGGTGACCGACGAGGAAGCGGACAACGTTGTTCTGGGCAAATGCATCCTGGCACTTGGGGTGGTTTCCGGCAAGCTCCGAGACAGCCCAGGCGACGATCGCCTGAACCTTCATCGGCCCTTCCTTGAGAACCTTGCCGAAGGCAGAGCAGACGCCGGCGAGCACCATCTGCTCGACGCTCTCCGGATCGCGGCCGAGAAGGCCGATTGCCCGAGCGGCGTTCTCCTGACCCTCGATGCGGCCCTCCTTAACGAGGCGGAGAAGCGGACCGACGCCGTCCTCCTCGATGATGAGTTTCCCGTATCGCTCATTATCGCGGGCGAGTGAGACGAGGCTGGCGGCTGCGTCGGCGCGTGCGTCGAGGGAGCCGTTGTGGAGAGTGGCGATCTGCTCCCAGATGAGGAAGAGGATGGGCTCGTTCTGGGCGATCGGGGGCAGGCCGAGGTGCATGTCCCCGTCCTCGTCGCCGGCGACGGAGACACGGAGAAGCCAGGAAACGTCACCTATGGAGTTGTCCAGTCCGATGGACATCTTGCGGAAGGCACCGGCGGGGATTATCGTGAAGACGCGCTTCACGATGCCGTTGACTCGGCACTTGGCCACCAGCGCGAGGGCCTTATCCAGCACCTGCTCCGTATCGTCCATGATCCTCCGGGCCGGGCGCTCGTACAGCTCCACCCTCGCCGCCTGCCGCAGAAGCGCCGCCAGCCGCTCCGTCTTCGCCTTCAGCTCCTGGCACTCCGCCCTGAAGGAGTGGGCGTCGTCCGCCAGCTTCGTCACCTGATCCGCAAGCTGGATCGGCTTCGCCAGTATCTGTTTGACGCCATCTCCCATCATCTTCTCCTCCCAACTATTTCCTCGGCGCCGAATCCCCCCAACCCTAGAAACCCCGAATCGATTCAATCGATTCCCCGATCCAAAGGCAACGCGAAGTCATAAACCAGATCCGGAGATCAAACGCTCGCCGCCGGCGCTAGAAAATCTGGGATCCAATGAAAGAGAAACTCGCTTCGGATTCAGGTCCTCGGCTCCTTCCTTCTGAGACCTGTCGTTACGGACGAGAGGAGTTTGGGGAAGAAGATGGACGAGCTGGGCCGCGGCAAGGAGAAAGAGAAAGGGCACTTGAGGGACCAAGTTTTTCATCCTATTCATGGAATTCTTATTTTATATATAAGCCAAAAAAAATTTGTCTAATTATATAAAATATTTAAAATTTATAAATTGCATTAGAGTTCCTGAAATTAACACAACATTACAAATTAATCCCAAATTTTAAAAATTATAATTTAGATTCCCGGACTACATTTGCACTATAGTTAGGTTCATGGCCATTAAAAATAATAAAATATTACTTTTTTGCCTATATTTTTTAACCTAAACCCTTTCTCTTTCATCTCCTTATACTTTAAATATATAATATTATAAAAATATTTTAGATCAAAATTATGAATAATACTCAAAATATAATTAAAATTAACATTTAACATCGAAAGGAACTATCAAAAAACTAAGAACTCAAGAACCTAAATTGAAGCTTTTAAATTTTTAAGACTCATTTGTAATGCTACGTCTATCTAAGAGCACCGGTGCAATTTACCCAAAAATAATATCATTTTTAAATATTCTATAAATATATTATTATAACAAATAATCAAATTTTCAAAACAACGCAACACCATATTATAACTACATTAAATTAAACGCCTCCAAAATTAATTCATAAAAATTTACGAACACTACCATCTCATATGTAGCCTGTAGCCTTACTAATCAAAAGATAAAAATGTTAATAAAGATTAATGAAATATTTTTCATAGAATGTGCTTTTTATAATAGAACATCATATATAAAATTTATTAATTTTTAATATTTTACTGTAAGTTTGGCGCGAGAACCAAAACAGGACTAAAATAATACTAGTTTAAAAAATAACAATAATAATAATAAATAAATTATTTTAATTATTTTACACAAATTTTAATATAAAAAATAATATTTTACTTCACATACTCAATAATTTTTTCAATAAACAATACTTGAAGACTTAAACTATTTTCACATCCTACAAGATCAAAAATACATCGATTTTGAATATTTTGATTCTAGAATGCTAAAATACAAATTCTGATGTTTTTATTTTAAATTATTGAGTATCATAAAGTAAAAATAATAGGTATATCTTATATTTAAATTTGTGTAAAATGATTAAAAAATATTATTTATTATTATTTATTATTATTTTTTAAATTAATCTGTTTTGTAGTCCTTCGCGCCAACATGGGCAACCCTACATCTCAAATATGTAGCCCTGTAGCCTTATAATTAAAAGATAAAAAAGTTAATAAAAATTAATGAATGTTTTTCAATAGGAATGTATATAAAATTTATTAATTTTTAATATTTTACTGTAAGTTATAATTTAAACAATATAATTATTAACTTAAGCCCAAAATTTTAAGTGGAATCGGCAAAAATTAAATCACAAAAAGTTTACATAACCGTACAAATTCTTTAAGAGCCTTTTTTACCCGCTCATGACACAAAAAACATTTCAATATTTAACATTTTTAGACACCACCTAAAAATTAAATATTACATGACACACACCTTATTCTATTTTAATTTTACAACCAAACCAACATACACTAGTTAAAAAAATCCTTACATTCTTATTTAAGTAAAACCATTACTTAAGTATGTTTATTAACTTTAAATAAAGTTCATAGGCAATAAAACCAATTAAACCCCTTTTGTATACTAAATTAAATACTAATCGTTAAAGCAATAGAGCAAATTCTAACGATTAGATTTTAAAATATTCTACATAAATAATAGATTATAAATAGTTATTTAAACATGTAAAAGATTTAAAGTTAAGCGTCATAGCACGCAGAATTAGATTTTATTCCTATGACACTTTACGATTAGTTAAACACAAAAACCATAACTTAAAGTATGGCCTTTACTTAAATAAATGTAAGAATTTTCTTAATTAGACGGCTGTGTTGGTTATAAAATTAAAATAAATAAGTGTGTGTCATGTAATATTTAACTTTAGGGTGTCTAATAAGTAAATATTGAAGTTTTTTGTGTAATACGAGTAAAAACCCCAATTTTTAATCCAATTATGAACTTAAAACCCAAGTCACATTATAAACCATTCCTCAATATCAAACAAAAAAAAAAAACTCATTTCAGTGAATAACAGCGTAAATCTCACCAGAAAAAAAACACATTTTCATTTAAAATTCAAAACAAAGCACAGAGATTTACACTCACTGAAGAACAAAAAGTTTTTCAACAAAGAGAGAATTAGAAACATAAAGACCTGAAGGGAAAGAGTTTGCATTAACAAACACTGCCCAGGATCTGTTGAAGCCATCAAAGAACCACAAAATGAAGAGCTCAACACAGTTAAAATATCTACATTGCCAATCCATATACACTGCTACAAAAATAACATTTCACATCACTCTCTAAGCTTAGAGAGAGAGGAGAAGAAGAAGAAGAAGAAGAAGAAGAAGAAGAAGAAGAAGAAGAAGAATCACAGAACTCTTAGCTGAGAGAGGAAGGCAGAACAGAGATCCAGAAAGAGTAGCTGTGGCCCATTGACCCTCTGCAAATCCAGGAGGTACTTCTCCTCTCTGGTCTTGTAAAGCTGTAGAGAAACAGGAGGAAAGCCGAATAACTATAGAACAAAGTCCGAAGTCGCATGAAGAAACGGATTGATAAAGAGAAACAAACAAAAAGTATTCCAGGAATTTGTAGTTTCCGCCTCGACTGAGTGATAAATAAATAAAAATAGTTTCATACACTTGACAAAACTAGCAGGTGAACTCTTGAGTAGCATTTGATTCTATGTTATCTAGATGTCCATGGTATATAACAATTATCGTATGATTAGTTAACACTATTATAATATGATATAAAGTATTAATGAACTAACAAACTCGACAATCTAAAACCTTCAACTTATAGCCTTCAGCTTCTCCGCATGGAATCAGATCTTTGCTCAGTTATCCAATTCCCTTGCATCTTTGCTATTGTAAATTTATTCATAGGAGAGTTAACATCTAGATCTCGCTTAATTTTAGGTAACATTTAGATATCATATTAGAAGCTTAGAATGATAATTTTGTAGTTTTTAACAATGTTATCTAAATACTTCACAAAACGGTTAGAATCCTAAAAATTTGGGCCAATCTAATAACGTTATATAGAACAAGAAAAACGGACCTTATTTCTATTTGATTCGAAACCAACTTGTTTGAATTGGATTATATCAACTCAAAATCTACTAAATATATGCACACGCAAATAAATACATATTTACATATTAGGTATGAATGCAAACAAATTACATATTATGTATCTGCATGTAGATGAGCAAAGAGAAATACGAGGTTCACAGAAAAAATAAAGACGACAGCAAAAATAAACTATGGTTGTTATCCTAAGGAACATAAGAAAATGTGAAGTCATTTTATTTTCTCAAAAAATGGAATCACCCATCTTTCATTCTTTATCAATATAAAAGATTTCATAAAAACACCAAAATGCTTTCAAACAGCCATGCAAGCACCAAAAATAATAAGGATCTCAGGTTGCATGCAATAAGTTGTAAATAAAAAAATCAACAAGAAATTGGTCTTTCAGTAGAATAAGGGTAGAAAATGCCTAATACTTCCAGATTTTTGCATGTTTATCTGTTGAATGGAGGAGAGAGAGAGAAACTGAGTACCTGAACTTCAAACTTAACAATGCAAGATGAATTCCCGGTAACATCATCGGCTCCAACAATATCAGATTCATTACCGTATCTATTGTTAGCATACAAACTGCTATGCAATAAATCGCCGGAAAACCCAGGTAGCCATCTGCATTTCATGTTGTAGTGGCCAATCTTTTTCCAAGAAACATTCAATTCTTGAAGAGCTTTGAGAACCTCCATCATGATTTCACGAGGATGAGCTCTAGACTGTGAACAGTAACAATTGTCAAAGCATGAATAAGATTGGGTCAAGAGGTTTAAGAAACAACTAAGCTTTAAAAGCTATATATATATATATATATAACCTGTAGTCCAAGTGCCCACTTTCTCTCAGTTGCGAAGTGTGACCTCAAACCCAACCCCTGAGGATCCATATAACCTGGCATGCGAGGGGTGACTGCAGAAGTCGGTGTATCACATGTAGCCATTCGCGAGGAACCACATTCCTAAGGTAGCGGCAGAAATGAATTCAACCGTACAACAAAGGCCCCACAGTTTACATTATTATGCCCTGCTTTAAGCATCTAGTATTCAAAACTCACCATGCTTTCCTGAAATTCAGCCCCAAGGTAGCCACTGGCAGCACGAAACCTATTGTCAAGAAGCAAATAATATGCAACAGTTGCCTGCAAAATAAGGGTTTTAGAACGTGGTCCTCAATTTGAACACGGATGATGTAAGGCCTTGTTTGGCATGAGCCCAAAAATGGGCAAAAATATATATTAATAATATTTTAAATTTATTATAAATTTTAATAACTTTATTTCACATCCAACACAAATTCCAACCTTAAAAATCAACTTTATTTCACATCCAACACAAATTCCAACCTTAAAATCAACTTTATTTCACATCCTACACACCTCCCAATATTAAAATAAATTTCTTTCCCATCAACTCTATAAAATAAATTATTTTCTCTTTCCTTACCCAAATTCATCAACTCTATAAAATAAATCAGTGGCATGGCATACCTCATTTTGGATTCTATTATGAAGAGATTCAACCACCTGATTCTTCTCAAATCCCATTTTAACCACCTCTTGAAGAATATCTTCGTCGACCTAAACATGTCAAAAATCAAAAGATTACCATATAAAGATAACGAAGATGTCATAACAAGAACTTGGCTCTGCAATGAAAAACCATGTCTGAATCTGCATACTAGAACTGGTAATCAGTTCATTTATTACAATTTTGTTAATTTCAAGGACTACAAATCCATATATTTACAGCAGCCATGGCTCAAGAGAAAAAAAAAAGTGAGAAACTTAGAACCACTAATCTCATGGAGGAGATCCCGCTGAACAAAAATAAACAGCAGCAGCAACAACAATAACAACAACAAAGCCTCAATCCCAAGCTAGTTGGGGTCCACTACATGGATTCTCCTATATATGAATACCACAAATGGAAATAAAATAAAAAAGGTGACTGTTACAAGGTGTAAACAAAAATTTAAAAACCTAAAGAGGACATATATGAAATGGAAGAAATATATAATTCTCTAACGTGTAATACAAAGCCATGGATCACAAGTGACTTGAGAAGAAAAGGAATAATGTTGACCTTTACCGAATATATTTACTCAGAACACGCTCAAAGGGTAGAGGAATACAACAAAGGATTTAGATGCAATAAACAGCATGTTACATGTTAAAGATGAAACTAGAAATATAGACCGTGCAAATGCATCAATTGATTGGAAAGACATTGAATGGCAAAAAAATAAATTTTTATAAGACCAACAATATATAAAAGATTTCTAACACTCCTAGTCAAGCTAGAGCGTATATATCTATAGATCCATTTTGTCACATAAAAAATCAAAACAAGAAGGTCCCAAAGCCTTAGTGAAGATATATGCAAGTTAACCTTCTATACCAATTTGAGGAATGACTATTTTCTTTGTCAAAACAACATTTTTTATTAAATGGCAATTTGAATTAATACGCTTTATTCTTTTATTAAAAACAAGATTGTAAACAATATATATTGCAGCTCTATTATTACAATGCATCACTATAGACTGCTCAACTGGAACACCAAATTCTTCTAATAGAGTTTTTATCCGCATCATTTTACGAGAGGAATAAACTATAGTTCTATATTCAGACTCTCTCACTAAACCTTGACAAAACATTTTACTTCTTACTTTTCAAAATAACAAAGGTTTCTTCAAGATGTAATATCTAGATATTGGTTTTCTATCATCAACTGATCCAGCATAGTCAGCATCAAAATATGCTTCAATGTTTATATGTTCATTCTTCCTATATATATTCCTTCACAATTCTTCTTGATATGTTTGAGTTCTGAGGACAACCATCAAGTGTATTTGTTTGGAATTTTGTTTAAATTAACTAACAATGTCAACAACAAAGGGAATGTTAGGTCAAGTAACAGTTAAATAGATATGCTTACCAATAAGATGTCTATAAAATGTGGCATCCTCCAAAAGTTATCCATCATTAGTAATTTTTTTTATATAAATTCATCATCAGTAATTAACTGAACACCCATTAGAGTATAAGTTGATTTACATCCAAGGAGTTTAATTTCTTCTAGAAGGTTAGTAGCATATTTCCTTTGAGACAAAACAATACCGTTTTTATTGTAGGCAATTTCAATTCCCAAAACATACTTAGGTATACCAAGATCTTTGTAACAAAGCAATTTCCATGATATTTTTTGACTTCAAGTACTCTTTCCTTGCCACTTCCAGTGAGTAATATGTCAATATAAACAGCAAGTATAACTGAGCCAGAAGAAGTGCGTCACGATATTAGCCATTTTACAAAACTTTTCAAATCATGCACAAAAGCTTTGTTTTAGGCCATATATAGCTTTTTTGAGTTTACATGTTTTAGTCCCCCCCTAAGCAGTATATCAAAGAGGTTGCTTATACAATCTTAGAAAGGCCTCCATAGAGAAAGGCATTGTTGACATCCATTTGAAATGGATCCCGGTCCTAATTTTGATACATTAGAAGAGAAAAGGTCTCAACATAATCGGCCCCATAGATCTAAGAAAATTCTTTCCTTCGGTACAAAGCATGCCTTATAGTGATCTATTGTCTCATCATATTTGAATTTTATGGTGAATACCAATCGACAAGCTACTAGGTGAACAATCAATGGAGGAGTCACCAACTCTCAAGTCTCACGATTGAGAAGAGCTAACATCTCTACATACATGGTTTATTTCTAGTCGAGAATATTTAGCACTTCCATGATATGATTTAAGCATATCTATAATAGACAAGGTAGGGAAAAAGAACAGAAGAATAATAAATAGTCAAATGCCAAATGAGAATACAAAAGATATGTAGTACTGCATTAGCTTTTATGTAAGGCAATGGGAAGGTCTAAGGAGAAGGAATCTGCGGTGGAAGTAGCAGATGGAGAAATAGGTAGGTTGGAACTGGGCTCTGCACTTGTCAGATTATCATAACTTGTAGATGGTGGGGGTTAACTAGTAAAAACCTAAAAGTAATGAGTACACACATGAATTCAAAGATCCTAAGAATTATAATATCTATCAACTCTAATAACTTGCCTTTCAAAGTGCCTATATTCCAAGTTCCTAATTCTAGTGCCTGGGACTAGCATTTTTACCTATATCTGTCCATGATTTAGGCATTCTTGCTCACTTGTTACTACACTCGGTTATCAATTAAACATGGCCTCGCACATTTTTCATTGCATTCAGATAAAATATAACACGTCACTTCCAAAAAGCACCCTAGCTTTAACACAATTTCCTAAAAGATTCATGTCATGTTTACTCAACAAGTTAACACTGACTATCGACAACCTAATGCAACTCTTTACTTTTCTCATCCAAGACGTGGGACCTATCAACGGAGCATTTTTGAACTATTTACGACTAGTTGATAAATTAGAGATTTGGGATTGATAAGAAATCTCAAAATTTTGATGCCAAGTTATTTAGCCTTTTTTTTCTTTATTTTCTTAGGGGACATCTGGTGGGAAGCCTATTATTGTGATTTCAACGATGAACAAATATATTGAGTTTGAGTGAAATTAATTCCAATATTAGAGTAAATATTCTAGAAAGGAAAAGGTCAGGACATTGCGTGCAATTCTGTTGAACCTACAAATGCCTCTAAATTGGAAGCTACAACCTCTAGCAAACCAAGCCTCCAAGTAAAGGATTGTTCAAGCCACGGCAAACTCACATCTGAAAGCTTTCTAGCTGCCACTCGTGGGAGTGCCTCTACTAGATCATGTACAACAGTACAAGTCTCCAGACCTTGAAGCTTCACAGGATCATAGTCACCATCTACTTAGTGAAGAGAGCCTACCTTCCTCTTGTGCGTGAATTTGCATGTGCTAATTATCTCACCTCTTGCTGACATCATCATTTACCCATCCTGCTCATACCACCTACTGAATTCATCCCTTTTTGGAAAATTTGTTAACAGCAGCAAATGTAAAGCTTTGCTCTGATCACAAGCTGTTACTGGCTATTCAGATTGAGATTATTTGTTAACAAAATTATTCAATTTGACTCAGAATAAATAGATCTTTCATTTTATTTGAGATTCAATTACTATTGAATACTATTTGAAGACCGGGTTTAACTCCTGAACTATCCATTTAATTTAGATGAATAAAAAATAACAAAACTTAATCTAGATTAATAAGTTCTTATATATCTTTGGACTTTGATCCTATTAATTTATATTTCAGATCAATATGATTAGTGGGATGCACTTCATTATCACACGATTAACTTTAGAAAACATGCATGCTTTTTGTGATAATTTTCTAATTAGTATCACTGAATTTAACCTCATTTCAACTCGCATCAAAACCGTCCATAAAATATCAGCAAATTCAGATTACTACAAAGAACAGACCTTCTTGGCTTGTTGCACTGTATCAGGTGGAGGCACAGCGAGATATCGAGGAAGATGAGCCTGGAACCATGGATGTTCCCGAATCTCACGAATAGTCATTCTCTTCATTGGATCAACAACAAGCATCCTTGGAATCAAATCCCTAGCTGAAGGAGAAAGATGACTTGGAAGAGTATATATCCCACCCTAATAAAAAAAATTCATGCATATAAGTAAGCAACTAATCATTATAAGCAAAAAAGGAAAAACCTTCACGGAAACTAATCCTAACTATCACAAATATACATTTTCTTGCCTTAATTTTCTTAAAAAGATTTGGGATGTTCTCATCATCAAAAGGAAGAGTACCACAAAGAAGAGCATACAGGATAACGCCACAACTCCAAACATCAACCTCTGGCCCCGCATATAACTTACCAGAGATAACCTGGGTAGGGAAAAGTTGGGCATTACTTGCAAAACATTATCAAAAAGATGAAAGCAGCACCCTTCAACATGAAATTAAAATGTCTACCTCAGGGGCAGCATAATTTGGACTCCCACAACTTGTTTTAAGAAAATGGCCATCACGCATGATGTTACTTAAGCCAAAATCTGCAATTTTAACATTGGATTTTGAATCCAGTAGCAGGTTTTCTGGCTTAAGATCCCGATGCACAACCATGTTTCTATGGCAGTACTCAACACCAGAAATGATCTACCAACAAAACAGACATTTACTTTTCTTATACTGAGAATTAAATCCAATATGTCTATATTCTTAACTAATAGAACATCTTAATCAAAAGTCAACCAACAAGTCAAAAAACTTCATAATATCTAGAACACTTTCTAAAACAGCATAGATCTCCAGCAATAGTACGGCCAATACATCCCAAAAGCATTTTTCCAATACAATGAAAACTTATCATAAAGCATGGTTACATACACTGAGGAAAGGAGAAGGCTCACAGACACATACCTGCTGAAAAAATCGACGAGCTTCATTCTCTTGCAATCTGCCTTTCTCAACTATATAATCAAAAAGTTCTCCTGACTTCACATATTCCATTACAACGTAAATATCTGAATGTGTCTCTATAACTTCATAAAGGCGTATGATATGAGGATGCATGAACAACCTCAATATTTTGATCTCTCTTCTAACTGGAAAAAATATGTTTTAAGAGGTCACTATGGAAAATAATGCAAGGCATAATACATCAAGAAATGGTGCTCCCATGTCAAAAACAATAGTCTGAAACAAGATACAAATCAATGGCAAGAAATAAAACTTAAAAAAAAATAGAATATCAACGTCAAATGTAGTTTCAGATGGCTTGATAAAATTGCCCTTGAACCAATTACCATAATACTACACAAAAAAAGGCTTTTGTTATGCAAGCATTTTTTTACCACCACTACAATCAGTTTCATCTCTGCAGATGAAGAAAAGATTCTCTGCAGTAAAATTTAAACCCGAAGATAGTGGGGGGGACTTAAATACTGCTACTTATCTTCACTATTTGGTAAAACTCACCCAGATCTATTACAAGCTCATTAAAAAAGAATATGCAATTAGTTTTTCACCAAAATTAAATAAAAGGAAACAAAACAAGTTTAAAACCTTTGTACATAGAATGGGCGCATGTACATAATCAGAGCAGGCACAATGATTTAAATCGAATAATACAACTGCAGGTCTTACCTTATTGCAAAATGAATAAGATATCCATCAAACGCAATACTCCATGCAATAAGCACCGCAGGAAATGGAAAATATAGAAAGCAATAAAACTAAAGTAAAAGGCACTTGCCATGCATGTATACAAACTCAATGGGGATTGAAGGGTCCGGTCCGAGCAGTTTGAATCAAAAATTATATGTAAACAATAGCATAACAACGTAGGCACTCCTGTAGCAAGCTTTCACACTCTTGGCTATGTTTACTAGTGGAAAAGAAAACATAGATCAAATCCAAAATATAAATAGGAAAATGCTAAGGAGACAGCAAGAGCACCGAATGCTAGAGACACACATTAAGACATATCAAGCTTTCAAAGTACCTTTTTCTTCCATTTCCATGTTCTTTATTTTACGACGATTAAGAATCTTTATAGCCACCTTGTGACCGGTCAGTGCATGTTCAGCAATTTTCACCTTGCCAAAGGACCCAATTCCTAGAGTCTTTCCAAGTTTGTAATTGGGTAAAATCACTTCAGCAGTACTGCCACCTCTGCCTGACCCACCATCCATGTTGCCAGTCACTAGCAAAAAAAAAAAGACAACTACTCAGAAATATTTAGAGTCAAGAGAGTTGTAAATTATTAAATACAATAAAGTTGTCCAGGAAGATAACTATCATATCTAAAGCTAACAAAGAAAATGTGTGCCTAATAATAAAGAAAAGCTACACACATTTCAGCAAATTTTCCACATGAAACTCAAAGATGGGATAGGCAGAAAAAAAGAAGCTTAGCATTAACCACAGAAAAAACACAAAAAAGTGCAATGCAAATTGCAGTTAGATATCTGATTTAAAAGAATAATTAATTCCATTTAGGTTTTTGTTTAACTAGCTCATACAGAAAGTGAAACACATAGTAAGTTCACAAAGCTACCAAGTATGACCTGGACTGACCTTCTCTGTTTTCAGATCGGATTAATAAACATCCATGTAAATTGTAATACAGTGAAAATTCTAGCAATTTACCCAAGATGTACTGGAAGATATTTATGGAATTCTTTTTTGATTCAGAATATTTATGAAAATATAGTTGAACAAATATGCAGCTATTTAATGTAGGTTGCTCAGTACCTATCATACAGATGCACGGCACTGGTTTGGAAATAACTTCAGCTGAAATCATGTCATGTAGCGTGCAAACACCTATAGAGATTGTTATGGTAGGGCTTATCATAAGCATGCCAGAGCGAATGCTGTGCTATCCAATTGGAAGGAACGAGTCTAATAAGATTACTTTTATTTTATCAAGATAATTTGAACATTTTAAGTTAGTTTGGGTTAAATTAGTTTGCATTCAGTCCAGTTATGACCAATCAAGCCGATTCAATCAAGACAACTGGGTTAGATTGGTTTTTTATTCATATTTATTTATTAACTTATCTGGATGGTTGTCACGGAGCAAACTTTTATTTTGTAGATTCCAAAATTTTATTATTTCTTAAATGACATAAACTGCTCATCAAAGCTCAAGGAATTGAATCTTTGTTCATGAAATCGAATCGATTTATTTATATTCAATAAGGAAATGGTTAGGGCCTACAATGGACATCCCTAAACCTTATTTTATTTTATCATCTCCAATGTTCTTCAAAATTTTATTCGCTCCCAATTTTGCAAGAACATTGAGGCAAGTTAACATAATTTGTTGGACATTAGACGAAATCTTGTGCTCAGTTATCTTAGAAGCTTCCTCTGAACTGCTCTCCCTTCTTCTCCCAAGCTGAACGGACACATCTTATCTTTCCATGGAATCTTTCTCCTCACCTGGAGCTCACCGACACAAGGCATCCATAGGACCCCTTCCTCCATCCAATGATCGGTTCTTATTGCTCTCCAATTCTCTAGTTTAGGTATATATTTCTTCCCTCCAAATCCGAATTCTCGTTTTATTTTAGATTCCTCCCTATCAAAAGAGTGGACCATAATTCATTTTGAGAATTAATTACAGCTGAAATTAATATGAGAGAAACCTAGATATTCCCATTACATATTTCTAAGATTTTTCAAAAGCCTTAATCTATTAGGTGAATCTCAGAGAATTTATTTACAGGACTTCAACTTCTTGATTATTATAACGACCACTAATTTTCTCTTCCTGACTCTCATGACAAAATGACAAAAATAATTTTGCAGATCAATATCAGCATTCCATGCCCAGAATCAATAATTAAATATGACATTTTGATACTTACAAAGTCATGAAGCCATAAGCCATGAAACACAGTGTATTACAAAGCATAAAAAGTTCAAGTTTGAGTAGTCTGTCTTCATTCATAATGGGATGGAAATTTTATACAACCTCTATCAAAAATTTATACCAGAAAATAGGGGAATTCACATGTATAAGTCGATGAGAGATATCGATAGCATAATTTACATATTAAAAATACCAATATGATTGTTTACATGAACAACACAGTAAACGCAACAAAAATGTCGCTCACGTTGTTCTCTACGGTTATTCGTTAGAAACATTTTGCTAACAATATAACTTCAGCACTGCCATTACCATATGTACCAAGGAAAAAATTTAAAAGCAACGAAAATTACAAAGAGAAAAGCAAAATAATTTTTTAAAAAAGAATCCAGTTGACAGGGTGTGGAGTAAGAGTTTTCCCTTCATCATTAGAGAAAAAAAGTATAACTCTAACATCATTTGCAGCTATTTTTTAATATTTCCATGCGAAAGGCGCATGCTATTTTCAAGATAAACGTCTAACTCGAGAAAAGCAACATATGAAATTCAAATAAACGAATTCCCAAATCTAACACGAAGAAAGGAAACAAATCTTATTTTTCGGATTCAATAGAAAACAGAAAATCGCTTTAAGAATGTCGAAAGCCTTTCGGCTGCGTTTGAAGAGACCGAGAATATCAAAAATGCACAAAGTGACCACCCCGAACACGGATTCCAAAATCAAGCGTAAAAAAAAAAACCCTAGTTCCACTTCTAATCAGGGATGGAACTAGTAAAAAAATCAAAATCTGGCCAAATGATCGTGGGCTTCCCGTACCTAGGGTTTTCGACAACGTAATAAAAACGGATGACTTGATTTTCTGGTGGGGATCCCCTTCGCCCACCGGTTAATGATCGTCTCGGTAGTTGAACCGCAGTCGTTATCGCCGGCCAAATCACGGTAGTGAGAGTGAGGAAGATGATGTTACCAGAATCGCTAACGGGCCGAAGCCATCGAGTCCGAAGGGCGAGGGCCGGTCCCTTGATCCCTTCCCTTCCAAGCTTCCAGCATTTCCTTTTATCTCATTATTAACTGTACTCAATTATATAACTCTTTTATTTTTATTATATTTTATTAAATAATAAATTTTTATTTAATTTCAAATATATAAAATTATTTTTTATATTTTTTACTCATAATTATTTAATTTTCTTCTTTCTTTTTTTTATATATATAAGCAAGATCTAATAATCTAATTTTTTTTACCGAAACTTCTATCATGATTAATATGTTCAAACTACCTAAATCGACTCTCTCTTAACTTTTCTTTAATTGAGGTCACTTTAACCTTCTCGTGAATATACTCATTTTAATTTATGTGTTTTACTTTGTAAGCCAGCATTCATTATCATAACATTGCTGACATAAAAATTATAATATAAATTTTTACTTTTAAGTCTATATGAACTTTTTTTATTACAAAATATACTAGATGTACTCCTCTACTTTATTCATTCTACTAATAACATCGTAATCTATTTCACCGTTATTCTGTATGATTGATTCAAAATATTTAAATTATTCACTCTTTTTTATACCTTAGTCAACGATTATCATTTCTTTATTATAAATACTTCTTTCATAATTAAAATTATATAATATATATTCATTTAAATTTAATAATAGTTAAAATATGAATAATTATTAAAGTTTGCATTCAAATTTTGAATTAATTTAATTAATTTGAATGACATTAGAATAAATTTATTAACACAATTTTATTCACATGGATGATTAAAAATAAGAATAAATTTCTTCCGTCCAATCAACTATTTAATAGACGCATTGAATTTATCGAATCCCTTTATAAAGGTGACATAAATAGGAAAAAAACAGATTTCACCTCATCAATAGGTAATGATCCGATTTCGAGCCGAACTAATACCGATTCAAAATTAAATTGATTACATTTCAATCGACTTGAAATCGACTCGAGCTCGATTGGGTTCAACTTCGAGCCAGCTCGAGTCGATTACAATCGACTTCGAGCCGATTTCGATTCATTTTCAAGCTGGCTCGAAAATAAATCAAATCTCAATTTTTTTTAAACCGATCTCAAACCAGGTAAGCTCAACTCTAGATCGACTCAGTTTATAATATATAACATATATATATATTATATTTTATACATATTATATACATATATTATATATACGTATTATAATATAAAATATATTTTAATTCGAACAAATTTCAAGCTGGATCGAGCCGAGCCTACCCGTTAACGTTATGAATTCTACACGTTATACAAACTCTGATACAAAGCAATTGTAAGGTCTTAATAGTTACAACATCTTATGCCTCAAAAATTAGAAAATAAAGAGGTAAATCAAATCTACATCCACCTGCAGGGCTGGGAGAGTCAAATGTTCATCCTCTTCCACTCTTCAACATCAACTTCAGCTGAAGAGAAAAAAGAGCAGATGAAATAGCTACAGTTGACCGACAAACATCTCCAACTCTTCAAGACTTACAAACACAGGAGAACAATCTACAATCCCAAGCTTGTTTTGTAAGGAGCAAAACCCGTCTTCAAACTCGACGACAATGGCTTCAAACAGCTGAAAGCCGAGTTCTTGCTCGGCTTAAGCACCGATGCTGATAACACTTTATTGCAAGGAGGATCAGGCAGCGCAGAATTTCCAACATTCGAGCGGAAACAAGCCTGGGAACTAGTCTCTTTTCTTGGCTCGAGCTCTGCACGATCTCGATTCGAAAAGGGGAAAGGGTTGTCTCCATATAGTGCCCACAAGCAAGGAAATGAAACAATGGCAGCTTCTGCAGAGCTAACGAAGCCTCCATGAGAAGGCAAGTAGTAAGGAGTATTAGGTGGTTCGCTATAGCTTGAACTGAAGACGGCATCACGTTGCCCGTTTTGCTGATTTGTGTTCTCATTGCTTATATCCGGCTGTGTAGAACTGGACACTATAACTGTCCTACCAAACAATTTAATGCTTGTTAACATTGTTCCTGTAACTTCCTTAGAATCAGCTTCTTTGGAAGTGAAATTTTCTTGAATCCCGAAATCCGATTCCTGCAAGCAACAAAGAACAATTCAAACACTTATATATTTCGACAATGCACTGGGGAATTACAAAATTTTCAATGCCGAGTACCGTCATTAGAATATCTTGCTCATTCGATAGCGCCTCCGTTGCACCGGACCTAGCAGCAGATGAAGCTGGTGATCCGGAATGCTTCGGAACGTTTGAAGAAGTTCCAACTGTGTCTGATCCTGCTCCAGACAACACTGATATTGGCGATTTGCTCTCTGGTTCAGAGACTGAAAGGATCGGCAGAGAAGGCCACAGCGACGGGCAGGCGACATGACCATTCTTATTGCGTGGCTGAACTAGTTTACGAGGATAGGGACGATTCGGTTTCTTTTTCGGTCGTGGTGGAGGTATCTCTATGGCTTTCAAAATGCATGTGCTGCTACTCAATGACTCGCGGGAAACCTACATTGAGGAATGGAATAGAAATGATCAGACTAGAAGTAACATGTAAAGATTCCACAATCAAGAATCCCACGAACCCATGGTGGCATAGTGCTCATCTCCATGAATGATTTGCTTACTTGATCAAAGTAAGAACACAAACGGAGAATATTTTAGGAACTATTTATTCGGGTTTGAGAAAAGAGGACCTTTGAGAAAAACTTCTGCGCATGGCTTCGAATCTGAACTGCCGTCTTAGTTCCAATGTGCTCTGCAATGTGAGTTCATTATTTCAAGGTTAGAAAACAAACCCAGGCGTTGTAGGCATCTATAATATAGAGAAAGAGGAGCAACATTAATGAAAGTTGATAACAATTCATTAAAAGAAAAGGAAAAATAAAAGTTATATCACAGGTAACAAGATTTAGGGGTGTTTCGTTCAATGCAATATAGTATTATCTACAAATTATTATTTGCTTGTTCAATATCATTAAATAGAAAGATGAAAATGAAATTAACTTATTGTTTTTAGTCATAAGCTTCACTAACTACACTACACTTCATCCCTTTCTATTACCATGTCTAGATGTCACCTAATTTTGTATGATATGTACATATCATTTTAGAACAGTAATTTTGTAAGTTCTTACAACGATATCTAAACAACAAAACAAACAAAACAATTCATTTCTCCTAATAACAAAAGATAACATCACAATAACATTGAATTAAGCACTCCCTTAATATTAATAAAGGTAAAGAAAAAAATTTGCATCCCCTTTCTGCTGTTTAAGTTAAGAAAGGGCGAGAAATTTTGTAATAAATCCAACAAGAAGTTGATAAATAAAGCTACCTTCTATTCTTCGCCAGGCCCGGCCATACAGTTTCAGTGCTTCGAGAAACTTATTGTGCTCGTCTTCAGTCCATCTATCACGTTGCTTCGTTATTGTGTAAGGCTTCCTTGCCTGCTAAGGAAGTATGATTAGGTATTTCAAGAAAAGCATATATGAAAGTAAGCAAAATAGTAGCAAACAAAGAAGGAAGATTAATAACATGAGACAGATTATACCTTAATGGTATGTTCAGATACAGATGAATCCCCCTCATTCATCTGCTGAATACAGTCTACAGATGAGGTTTCTCCCATGTCCACACACATTTCCTTGGTTGAGAACACACACAATCTTTAATCCTACAGAAACAAGCCATCTTCAGATCTCTGCGCTAATAATAATCCTATAGTCGAATATTACATCGTTTACTTCCACATAATTTGAAAGATGTCTCATTGATCAGCTTTTGTATCACACTGATCAAAATTTTCATCTAAAGGCAAATGGTTATTGTTTGCCAAGTTTGCAATGAGGATGCTCTAACTTACATGAGAATAATTTCAAAAACATGTAGATCAAATGGTGTTGGCAACAATAAGCGATTTAGAACAGGAACGAAAGTGGTAAAGGAGAAAGAAGGAAGAAGAAGGGGAAGAAGGGGAACAAGAAAAGAAGATGAAGAGGGAAAGAAGGAACAAGACTTAAATTTATGGGAAAAACATTCTGAATTTTTCCAAGGTCACAAAATACTAAGCAACAATGTAGAGAGAGAGAGAGAACCAACAATGACAAAAAAGAAATAATTGAAGTTAATAAAGTAACAAAAGAAAGCAATTAACAATATCAATGAAAACCATGAATTTTGACTTATAAAATGTGAGAAAGGAAACATTAAACCCCACATTCATGAAAGCATTAAAAAAAGTAAATTCAGCCAAAATCTTGAGGATTATCATTTGTTACGACAGTAGTAGGATTATTTGAAAGCTACTACACATATACAAGCAAAACCATGCTAACATCCTTCTACTCTTTATAACTCTGTTATCTATAACCAGCTTAAAGTTTTCTTCTATTTATCTTAAACAGACCTCATAACTTTGCTTATTCTGAGCTTCCAAGCCCAGGGGAAGGAGGAGGGTCATCAGCAAAAAAACTTATCACTTGTTATGACAGTAGTCAACCCCAACTAATTTGGAATTGATGTTTTGTTTAACATTAATCACAAAAGAAAAGTCTTCTCTCTCTAATATCTAAAGAGCATAGTCCAAAAGTTACTTTTCGATTTAATCCACCAGATTATCTAGTAGATTGAAGGGTTTAATCTATTACAAAATCCGGTGGATTAACCCAATCAGATATTGGGGCTTCATACCATTTCTACTAAAATATGCATTCAAAATCTCATTAAAGAAGATCATTTATGATCATCAAGATGGTAATCTGGTTATCCTAATATCTTAACTATTATGTGGACACAATTAATATATTTCCCGTATCCCCATATTGATTGGGTTGACCACCACGCAAATAAGACAAAAATGTTAAATAACAGATTAAGATCTTTCAGATAACCACTAAACGTCAGCTCACCATATCTGCATAGTACAGATACGCTAAATTCTCTGGGCTGATAAGCTTTTTTTCTTCATTTTCCAGCAGGGATTCTAAGCATATACTCTAGTTAGAAAATTTTGATTTGGTCAGAGTAATCTACGTAATATGAAATTTGCACAGGAACTGCAAATATTCACTTCCTAATCAAATATAAACGAACAAACGAAGATAAATGATTCACTGAAGAACAAATAAGGGCAATTCATGAGCAAAGAATAATCTGAAGTGGTGGATGCAAAAGAAAATCAACCCAAAACTGAGATCAAAACTCACGTAAATCCCCTCTTCATAAATTTGAAAAGGGAAAACCAGATACTAACATTTTAGAAGCAAGAAAAATCAAAAGTCCCCAAAAGGAAACATCCCCATCATTCATAGCTTCAATCGCAAACAAAATCCCCACAGATGAATCGTTCAGCAGAAAACACAAAAGACCCATTCCAGAAATTACGCTAAGATTTCTGTAGAAAAAGCCGATCGAATGACGGAGTCCCGTCTCAAACGAAACGAATCGATCCCAACAGAAGCAGCACTCACCTCCCTTCTCGGACGGCAGCGTCGTCGGTGAATCCCTTCTCTCCGGCAACAAATCCCGTGGAAAGCGGAAGAAGAGCGAGTTGAGAAGAAGAGGAGGGAGAGGAGGGGGAAGCAAGTTCTCTGCGAAGAACGGAAAAGGGAATAAGTGGGGCAGGGGAGAAGTTGGGAACAAGGTGGTGGTGAAGAGGAAGCGAGGATGGCCTGCCACGTCAGCACCAATTTTCTCTCTCTGGGAAGATCGAGAAACCGCTCGTTTTTTTTGTGGCTCAGATTTGCCGTCCCCTCTAACGTGGCATCCCCTCCCTTCTCCACCTTTTCTTTTCTCTTTTCCCTCCCCAATAGTAAATATTTGCATTATCCTTCCAATACTTTTTATTATTTTATTTGAGCATAACATATTTTATTTTAAAGATAATTATCTATATGTCACGTAATTTAATTTTATTTATATTTTACCCATTTATTTTTAATTAATTACGCTATACACACTTAAAATATTACAAAATCTTACATACATATATTTGAGTTAAAACTTAATCAAGATCTATTTAAAAAAAAATATTCTGTTAGTAAATCATTAAAATTATATTTTTCTCTTCCTCAATACCAAACTAAAGCGCTGATTTGTCCTAAAATTAATTCACATTGCGGATGTCTCTTTCCTTTGCCATCACCTAAACATTAAAATTTTATGATTTTCATTCAAAATATACTTAAATATCCTTAAAATAATATGATGAACGACTCAGATTTTTTGTAATTTAACTATAGTTAGGTTATTGAAAAATTATGATTACTCATTATAATAAAAATAAATTAAAATATGTGTATGTAAGATTTTATAATATTTTGAGTGTGCAAAGCGTAATTAACTAAAAATGAATGGGTAAGACATAAATAAACCTAAATTATATGACATGTAGATAATTATTCTTTTATTTTATTAAAAATTAATTTTATGAGCCTCCATGTTAACTCCAATTTCACTCCGGTCTAAAATCGAAAACATGGCATATAATTTCTTTTTAACTAAAACTTTTTAAACCTGAGTATTTTTTAATAAATTTCATTAAATTTAATAATTTAATTATTATATTAAAAAATAAAAATAAATATTTAAGTATTACAATTATAAGTATTTCAAATTATTGTTATAATCCTAAATTTTTATTTTTCCCTATTTTCTAACTTAATTTTAAATATTTAAATTTAAATATATTTTTAAATTGTTTAAAATAATAATTTAATAAATTAAACTTAATAAAATTTATAAAAAAATAAATTAAGTGAGAGATTAGAATGATATATTTTTATTTTTGTAAATTCAAATTGAAACTTAGGCCAAGAAGCAAAAAGAAATTAACCTTAAAATTTAATTAAATATTATACATATTGTTATACGAAATTAGAAATCAACATGTTCCTTTTATATGTCAGTTTTTAGGATTCAATTAATTTGAAGCCAAAAATCATCATTATTTTCTTTTTTAAATAAAATATGCATAAAATTATTTTATATTTCAATCAACATAAAAAAATTTAAAAATAATTTTATTTTTTTATCTATATATTTTTTAATATATCAATTAATTTTTTTTCTACAATTAACTTTAATTTATATGTCACAAACTTTTAATATAATTTTATATATCTATATATTATGTTTAAATGATGAAATATAAACATAAATATTAATGAGTCCGCTTTCTATTAGAGGTACTCTTTCTTTTCCCCAAAAAAGACAAAAAAGGGAGCCTATATCAAAAGTGAGATATAATAGTTTTAAGAGATAATTATCTATATACCACATAATTTAATTTAATTTATGTCTTACCTATCTATTTTTAGTTAATTACACTATGTATGCTCAAAATATTATAAAATCTTACATACACATGTTTTAACTTATTTCTATTATAATGAGTAATCATAATTTTTTAATAACCTAATTATATTCAATTACAAAAAAATTGAGTCATTCACCATATTATTTTAAAGATATTTAAATATATTTTGAATAAAAATTCTAAAAACCTATTAATGTTTAGGTGACGGCAAAGAAAGGAGACATCCGTGATGTGAATTGATTTTATGACAAATCAATGTTTTAGTATGGTATTGAGGAAGAGAAAAATATGTACTATTAAGAGTAAAAATATAATTTTAATAATTTACTAACAAAATAAATTTTTTTCAAATAAATTTTGATTAAGTTTTAACTTAAATGTCTGTATGTAAGATTTTATAATGTTTTGAGTGTAAATAGCGTAATTAACTAAGAATGGATGGGTAAGACATAAATAAAACTAAATTATGTGGCATGTAGGTAATTATTCCCATTTTTAAAGAAATCATTGCTTTCCCCTTTGAATCCCAATCAAGGTTCTAAAATTAGTTTGTCATTTTGATTTTGCTCGCAAATTAAAAGTATTAATTTCGATAATTTTATCTGCTTCAGTAATTTCAGTTTCAATCATTTTGACATAATACATATCATGATCTTCAATTACTAACTAAAAAATTCTATTTGGTAATAAGAAAAAAAAGAAGATTTGGTTGGAATTTTTAGTGATTTTTGAAAAATGTGTATGATGTGAAATAAAGTAAGTTGATTATATTAAAAATTGTGTATGATGTGAAATAAAGTTGATTGATTTATTGAGAATTGTGTTGGATGTGAAATAAAGTGATTGTTTAATGTTGAAATTTGTGTGAAATGAGTTATAAAATAATTTTTTAAGTTTTTTTTAAAATAAATTTAAGATTTTGGCCATGAGTAATTTTAGCCATAATTTTTAGTCCATTGCCAAACAGGGCCTAAGTTTTAAGAAGTTTTATCTTAAAAATATGAGAGTTTTGGCCGAAACGAAACCGACTAGTTTTGAAAAAGCCTTAACTGAAATTGATTAATTTAGCGAAACTTATTAAAACAGTGGTCACAATCATTTCTTTTTCTGCAAAACTTCTTTTTCTACAAATTCGAGGAAGGCGCTTTACCTTCTTGCTAAAGATGGTAAAATAGTTGGGCATTCTAAGAAGACTAACATAACATATCTTTCTATTCTTACGACAGAGCTAATTTTCAACAAAGCAAAGCATTTTTGCTCTAGAGTGTGCTAAATTTTCTTCTTTCTTTAGATGTATTCCACTTATGTATTTTCGTTAGATATGAAACTAATATTTGATAGTGGACATTCTTTCTTAGCTTAGGCACAATAGAGTTCCTTTATTTATTATGTTCTACACATATCTCATATTTTTGGGACATTCTCTCTATTTATTATGATACTGCTTGTTTGGTTGAAGGATAAATTTGGGTAAGGAAAGAGAAAATAATTTATTTTATAGAGTTGATGGGAAAGAAATTTATTTTAATATTAGGAGGTGTGTAGGATGTGAAATAAAGTTGATTTTAAGGTTGAAATTTGTGTTGGATGTGAAATAAAGTTGATTTTTAAGGTTGGAATTTATGTTGGATGTGAAATAAAGTTATTAAAATTTATAATAAATTTAAAATATTATTAAGATATTTTTTTGCCCATTTTTTGGCTCATGCCAAACAAGGTAATTTGAGTAGATGATAGGACCACATGCTGTCAAAAGTTTTTATCAGTATTAAGGTCCTGTTTGGCGTGATGACCAAAATGATATTAATTTAAAAAATAATAATAAATAAAATTTTTTAATCATTCTACACAAATTTTAATATAAAAAAAATATTATTTTACTTTACATAGTCAATAATTTTCAGTAAAAATATCAACTTTATTTTACATCTTAGACTAAAATATTTGAATAGAATATTTTGATCTAGGATGTGAAATAAAGTTAATATTTTTATTAAAAATTACTAAGTATATGAAGTAAAATAATATTTTTTACTATTAGAATTTGTGTAGAATGATTAAAAATTTTTATTTATTATTATTATTATTTTTTAAATTGGTAATATTTTGATCCTTATTTTAGTACTCGCGCCAAACCGGGCTTAAATGTAACTAATATAGGAGTTTAGATATATCCTCTTGAATTTTTTGTCAATTTTAATTTCAATATGTGTGAGCTGCATTTGAGTAGTAAGAAAATTGAATGGACCTTAGAATTACTCAGTGGGTGTTTGGTTCGCTGTTATCTTGGTGTTATGTTATGTTATTTAGATGTCATCTTTTAACTAATAATTTTATAATCTTATAGAAGATTATTTATAAATATCATTAAACTAAACATTGAACCAAACGTCCCTTTAATATTATCAATTATCTGACAATATATTAAAGCAATTTAAATAATTTGCTCTTAAATAACTATTAGGCCTCGTTCAATTCGAGTTTTTTTTTTTATAAAAGAAAAAATATTTTTATTTTTAAATTTAATAGAAAAAAAGTTATTTTAATATTAGAAAGTATATAGATGTAAAATAATTTTTTTTTATTGTTAAAATTCATGTTGAGTAAAAAAAATCTCGAACCAAACGAGAACTTGGAGTATATCAAAGCAGTTCAAATAACTTACTATTAGAAAGAGGAGGAATTTTGCATCAACATATTTCATCACAGAGAACTAAATTATAATTAACCATTATCGTTAGGATCTATTTGTTTATAAGTTTAAATTTAAGAAGGTTAAAATTAAACTTAGATAGAGATTTTTTTTTTATTAAAAGTTGTGAATAATGTTAAATAAAATTAGTTATTATATTGGAATATGTGAGGGATGTGATATAAAATTAGTTATTATGTTGAAATATGTGAAGTGTAGGATGTGAAATAAATTTAATTTTTTATATTAAATTTTTAAAACAGGAGTAATTTTAATATGTTGATTAAAATTAAATTAGATTAATTTTAAATTTTTAAATAAATGGGACCTAAATAGTTAGTATTAACCATTGTGTGCCAATTTTGTAATAAAAAAATGTCATATTAGTAATTATAATTAAAAATTTTATATTATAAATTATGATCATAATCAAATAAGATTTAAGAATCTGATCCGTTGACAGACGTAGTCATATTCTTAAATTTTAAATACTTTAAAAGTAAAATTATGCTTAGAGGTTTAAAAATTATAAGGGAATTGAAATCATTTTATAAAATCTTAAAAATATTATTTGCATGTAAAAAAATAATTAATTAATTGTTCCCTTTTAAATAGTTAGATTGATTGATCAAAAACAAGAAAGAGAACGATAGATGATAAAAATGAAAAATATTTTTAAATAGTTTTCATTAAAGAATCAAAAAGGAAAAACTGCTCTTTTAGGTCCTGTTTGGCATGTGGATCAAAACAGAATAAAAATAGTACTAGTTTAAAAAAAAATTACAATAATAATAATAAATAAATTATTTTAATTAATCTACACAAATTTTAATATAAAAAATAATATTTTACTTCACATACTCAATAATTTTTAATAAAAATATAAACTTTATTTCATATCTTAGATTAAAATACTCAATTTGAATATTTTGGCCTAGAATGTGAAATAAAATTGATATTTTTATTTTAAATTATTGAGTATGTAAATTAAAATAATATTTTTTATATTTGAATTTGTGTAGAATGATTTAAAAAATTATTTTTTATTATTATTATTATTTAAATTAATATTATTTTAGTTCTGTTTTGGTGATCGCCCCATTAAGTTCTCATGAAGGACAAAATGGTCATAAATTGCAAGTGAAAGTTAATTTAATTCATGAAAATTGATGAAACCTTCAAATTCTTGCCGGCTGAAATACTGTTATTTTTTTCAAAAAAGATATATAAATTATTTTTTAAAAGACTAATTAGTTGGCTTAATTTTGAATAAATCAAATGAGACTTATTAGTTGTTTTTATATGTTATTTTTTAAGAGACGTATAATTAAGTATATCATATAAATCTGTATTATTTACATATTAAAATATTTATCAAAAAAAAAGCTAACTTTTAATATTTATAAGTCAAGATTGTTCTAAAGATTTCATCAGCATTAAGTTAATGGGCAAGAATTTGAACAGACGAATCGTGTAGGCCTATATATCAACGGATCGGATTCGGGTCGGGTTGACTCCGACCCGAATCCAAATTCATATATGTCAGATCGGGTTATACATCGGATCGGGTCATGGTCGATCCATATCCTCTCGGGTCCGAAATCGAATCGGTTCGGAACTCGAGTTTTCGGATTTAATCCATTTACAATAAAAGTAGTTATTTTTAAGTAATTTTTATAATCAAATTTAAAATAATACTAAATTTATTAAAAATAAAATAAGAGAAGAATATTATATTTTTATGAAATTAATTAAATATTTTAATATAAAAATCAATATTTGTAATATATATATATTTTGAAATATAAACTGAACACTATAAATTATAATCTATTAATATAATATGTAATTTTTTTTATTAATTAATTATAGTAACACTATTTATTTGATCTTTTTAACAAAAAGATTATTAGTCACAATATATTCCTGTATGAACTACAAATTAGATTACATAAACAGATCGAATTTTAAATGGGTCGGGTCAATGGTGATTCATATCTGATCTATTTATTTGTAAATAGATCGGGTCAGTAAACGGGGCGGATTGACGGATCAAAAAAAAATTATTTGGGGGTTTAATCAGATCGAAACTCGAATCATATCGAGTCATGATTCGATCTATTGACAGGCCTAGAATCATGATCGTGAAAAATGAAAAATGTGCAAGTGGAGAAATAATTTTAACAAAAAAAAAAATCAGAATTGGGAAAATGATGATGCTCCGAGATTGTGATTTGAAGATGCATCACATGATTCTTTTTATTTACGTATTAAATAATAATTAATTTTCAATACTTACATCTTAAATATAATAAAGTGATTATAAATTAAAATTTGATTATCTTATATGTTATTATTCATCTTTTATCCCTTATATTATTTGGATATGATAAACAACATAATTAATGGGAGACTTTAGTGGTGCCGTTACCGATCCGATTTCGAGCCGAGCTGATACCGACTCAAAATCAGATTGATTACATTTTGATCGACTTGAAATCGACTCGAGCTCGATTGGGTTCGACTTCGAGCCGATTTCAAGAATCAAATCTCAATTTTTTTTAAAGCCGATCTCAAACCAGGTAAGCTCAACTCGAGATCTGCTCGGTTTATTATATATATATATATATTATAACATATGTATATTATATTTAATACATATTATATATATATTATTTACGTATTATAATATAAAATATATTTTAATTCGAGCCAATTTCGAGCTAGATCGAGCCGAGCCTACCCCGGCTCAAAATCGGCTCAAAATTATTACCGAGCCGAACTTTTAGCTCGTTAGTCAGCTCATTTAGATCGACTCGATTTCGATTCAATATAAAATCGATTCAATTTTCGATCGATTTTTGATCTTCGATTCATATTAACGCCTTTAACTTTAGTTGACAATAAAATCAAAATGTAATCATGGCGAGAATGATAATATATGTATATATATATATATATATTTCATCTAATATTCTTTTTGACACATAATTAAATAGTACGCAGAACATATTTTTGTTAGAAAAATTGGTAACTTTAAATTGTTTTATAGATAAATTTATTTAAAATTTATTTTTTTACAACGCTTTTCTATAATTTATAAATATTTTTCTTTAGATCACTCTATCAACTATCAATTAAAAATTAATTGCTTTTTTTAACATCAAATTAAATACCTACTACATTAACTTGAAACATTAGATATATAAAAATGATAATTAAGATATTTAGTATTTTAAAATTACCAAAATGTTAAAGTTGTTTTCATTATTTTTCTAATTTGAGGATTTCTAACAACTTTTTTTTAATATTGATCAATTAAGTACAAAGCAAAAATACCAAGATCGTGATATGCATATTCTTTGATATTTAATTTATTAAATACATATTTGATCAAAGAGTCAGCTATTTAATATTTATTTAAATTGAGTTGCGTTGTGAGAATTTCAAAATATTTAATTTATAAAAAGAATGATTAATTAGGTTTAAATATTTTAAATTATGCATCCTAAATCTGAAGATTATAAAAGGCATATAAAAAAATTAGTAAATATTTAAGGCCCTGTTTCGAGAATCAAAATTAGCACTAAAATAATTATAATTTAAAAAATAATAATAATAAAATTTTTAATTATTCGATATAAGTTTTAATATAAAAAAAATTATTTTTTTATATTCTCAATAATTTTTAATAAAAATATCAACTTTATTTTATATCTTAAACTAAAATACTTGATTCAAGTATTTTAATTTACGATATAAAATAAAGTTGATATTTTTATATGTGAAATAAAATAATATGTTTTATATTAAAAATTTATATAAAAAATTTTAAAAAATTATTTATTGCTATTATATTATTATTTTAACTTAATATTATTTTGATATTGATTTTAATCCACGTGTCAAAACAGACCCATCTTGCTTGGCGCGAGGAACAAAATAGTACTAGTTTAAAAAACAACAACAATAATAACAAATAATTTTTTTTAATCATTCTACACAAATTCTAATATAAACAAATATTATTTTACTCACATACTCAATAATTTTTAATAAAATATCAACTTTATTTCACATCCTAGACCAAAATGCTCGAGTATTTTGATCTAAGATGTGAAATAAAGTTGATATTTTTATTAAAAATTATTGAGTATGTGAAGTAAAAAATAATAGCTTTTCATATTAGAAATTATGTAGAATGATAAAAAAAATTATTTTTTATTATTATTGTTATTTATTAAACTAGTACCATTTTGGTCCTCGCGCCAAACAAGGTCAGCAATAAGTAAAAGAATATAACTAATTTTAGCTATGGTCAAAATCTTAAATTTATTTTTTTAAAAATTTAAAAATTATTTTATATCTCGTTCTACACAAATTTCAATATTAAACAATCACTTTATTTCACATCCAATATAATTCTTAATAAATCAATCAATTTTATTTCATATCATATATATTTTTTAAAAATAACTAAAAATTCAATTAAATCATTTTTTTCTCGTTACCAAACGACGCCCATAAATACATTGCTAGTGGTTTCAAACTCTAAATGGCAGGCTTCCATACCCTAGATAAGTTACAAAACGGATCACAAATGATAGGTTTTAATGCCTGTGATATGACATTAGAGCCCTGTTTGGCGCGAGAACTAAATCAGGACCAAAATGATACTAATTTAAAAAATAATAATAAATAATTTTTTTAATCATTCTATATAAATTTTAATATAAAAAAATATTATTTTATTTCACATACTCAATACTTTTCAATAAAAAAAATTAATTTTATTTTACATATTATATTAAAATACTCGATTCGAAAGTAGTTATGGCCATTCTCAAATTTAATTAGAATATAATATTTATATTTTTTCTTTTTCTTCAATTTTGGGGAAAATGATGAGTGAGAATCTGAAAATCAGAAAGTATCCAGCGGTCCGATTCGTTTTTCATCATCATAAATTAAATAATGAGAATTTAATTATTCCAAAATCATAATTAAAGTGTTAAAAAATCATGATTAAACCGGTTCCCAGTTTTTGTAAATTTCATATTTATATGTTTAAAAGGTACAATTTTTTAGTATTTAAAATTGAAAAAAAAATCTCCTAAAAAATAATTTAAAAAAAATTGTGGCCAAGAATTTTTCTTAATTGTCTTTAATAAGAATATTGTCCATCACAAGCAAACCTTCAACCGCATAATGCGCTGGCGGACATGTCGTGCGGACCCCACATCTGTTCCCCGCTTTATTTAAAGATATTTTCAAATCCGCTTTTTTAATTTTAGCCCACGTGGCTTACTGCAATTGGATGCAATTGAGCGGCCGCTGACGTAGCCAAAAGCGCCAGAAAGGCCCCGCTCCTTCTAGCCGGAATTTTACGGGCTCTAGATATTTTTGGCCAAATTTCCAGATAAATTACATGGAGGTACGAAAGTTTTTTTGGGATAATTACACTCAGGTCTCTAAATTTAACACTTAATAACACACAGATTCACATGATTTCTGATTTTTAATAAAATATCAATTAGGTCCTTTTTTATTTTTTTTATTATCATTTTTTTAAATTATCATTTTATTCCTCCCCCTCTTTCTCCTCCCGATCCTTGCGCATGCCAGCAAGTCGCGTGGCCTCTCACCTGAATGTAATTATCCCAAATTTTTTTTTCATATTAATCAAAACTTTAGAACCATATTAATATTTTACAGAAGTATGACATCTTGATTTTTTATCAAAATTACACTATTTTTTTAATATTTTAAATTATCATGCGACTATAATTTGAATATCATCCTCTTTCATTATTTACGCATTAGTAGCACTACTATTTCTAATAATATTTTCCCAAATTTTAAATAATTAAATCGATTTTAAAAAAAATTAATGTTTGAAAATAACTAACTTTATATGTATATCATTAAATTAGAATAATATGTATATTGATATTACGAGATAAAGAGTAAATAAGTAATGAGTGAGACAAAATGTTTCAATAGTCTATCAAATTAGAATAAAAAAAAGTCTATAGAAGAACATTTTATGTAAAAAAAAAACTAGAAATTAATGAAAAAATTAGGTATTTGAAAGAGGTGCAATTAATATTTTGAAAATCGAAAAATATCTCTAAAATTTTTTTGTCCACAAACCCTTAATAGGTCGCTTTTGTTCAGGATAATTGATGAGTTGAAAACTACTTGACATCAAAAATATCTTGCTGAAAATGCATAAAGATTTTCTCCGGCATACATAAGTTTTATTTCATTATCACTAGTTCTTGTGCTCAAAATAATTATTGTATAAAGGAAATAAATTATATCAATTATGTAAGATATCTTTGTTTCTGAAATTAAGATATCTTTGCTTCTCATAATTAGTAATGGAGATATTATTTCCATGAGAATTTATAGTTGTAATGAAATTGATATCAAGAGATATTATGGGCTTGTTTGGTTGGAGGATGAATTTGGGTAAGGAAAGAGAAAATAATTTATTTTATAGAGTTGATGAGAAAGAAATTATTTTTAATATTGAGAGGTGTGTAGGATGTGAAATAAAGTTGATTTTAAGGTTGGAATTTGTGTTGGATGTGAAATAAAGTTGATTTTTAAGGTTGGAATTTGTGTTGGATGTGAAATAAAGTTATTAAAATTTATAATAAATTTAAAATATTATTAAGATCTTTTTTTACCCATTTTTGTGCTCATGCCAAACAAGGCCATAGTGTGCCCTTTATGTTTAGGCATGTACTTTCAAAATATCTTTAAAGGGGCACAAAGATATAAAACCTCCTTGAAATAATTATTACTCTACAATTGACAATGGGATTTTGTTTCTACAAAAATAATAATAATAATAATAATAATAATATTATTTTATTCTTAAAAAAAGGGATTTTTGCTCCCTTGATTAAGCCTATGCATTTGATTTAATTGATCAATTTAGTAACCAATCAAAAATAAAAATGTGATGCAATTTTAAATTTAAAGAAATCACACCAACTAAATTAGATTATAAATTAGATCAAACCAATCAAATAAATATTAGTTTAGTTTAGTTAAAATTATATTTTTTTACTTTATTTTTTATCTAAAAAATTTTCTAAACCTTTTTATAATGATGTTAAATGTTGTCATATAAATACTATAACAATAGCTTTGATATAAGAGTAATTTAGCATAAAAAATAATTTAGCTAAATAAAAAATTTACCTTAACTTTTAATAATAGTTTATAAAAATTATCCAAGTACATGATATAAATCTATTACATCATTATAATAGATTTAACAAAATAGACAACAAAAGTTCAGGAGTAATTACATAATAAATTTCACAATATAGTCAAAATTATACAATAAAATTATATTTATATATAGAATTATTTAATAATCAGATAATTCAGTCGGTTTGACTTTTAAACATATGAAACGAACCCAAACTGATTATCCAAAATACTCAAAATATCAAACTATTACTGAATAATTGGATTCTAAACTAAATCAAACTACCAAATTTAAATGATTCAGTTAGACTTTTCAGTCTAAATTATTGTTTGCACATATGTAAGAAAACTCAATGTAGAATTATTATAGTGGAAATTGAATAAACTTAGGTAAAAAGAACAATTAACTTATTACATAAAATGCTATAATCTCACTGTACTAGAGCCCCAACTGAGGAGCTTTGTCTCTCCCTCTCTTCTTCTCTAGCTTATCCTCCTTTCGAGCATTGTATTAGCCCTCTCGATTATCTTTTTTTTATAGTGAAATCTCCTCGTTGATCGCTAGATGGACGTAGGGAATTCCCTCCCTGAGCCACCTTAAATTTCTGTGTATTGCTCTGGATGCCCCTTACTCTCCCTTAAGCCTTAACCGTCAGGCTTATCTCTCTGCGCGCCGCTGCTTTTCAGGATTTTCTCTCTCTTTTTCGGTATTTTTTTAGATCCCCTATATCCTACGTCAACATCTTCTGATGCTTTCATTGAGACGCTCAGTCGTTCGTGGAGAAGTGCCCTCAGTGTCAATATTATGCTGACATGCAAAGACAGCTCGCCGACTATCTCAAATCTATTAATTTGTCTTGGCCCTTCACTGTTTGGGGGCTTGACTTTTTAGGTCCAATGCCTACTGCTGTCAGGAGCTACAAGTGGATACTGGTCGCTGTTAACTACTTCACAAAGTGGATAGAAGTCAAACCTCTTGCTCAGCCTACTGCTTAAAACGTCGAGAACTTCCTATGGGCTAATATCGTATGCAGATATGGCGTGCCTATGGTGATTATCACAGACAATGGTACACCACTCGCCAATCAGCGGGTTCACGACTTCTGTGGCAAGCACCAGATCAATCTCAAATATGCATCTGTCTGGCACCCTCATACCAACGGGCAGGCGGAGGCCGCTAACAACAATGTTCTGAACATTTTGAAGAAACACTTGGATGGCGCCAAAACTCACTGGCCAGATGAGCTGCCAGGCGCTCTTTGGTCTTACAATACAACTCCTTCCGAGGTTATCCAAGAATCACATTTCTCCTTGTCCTTCGGAATGAATGCTGTCATACCTGTCGAGTTGGAGCATTACTCCCCCAGAGTAGAGGCTGCAGCCAACTTCGATCCTGAGGATCTGCAAACCTGAAAGAATGAGAACGATAATTCACGATGGGTTGATCTAGATCTCTTGGAGCAGAAAAGATAACCAGTCACACTCAAGCGACTGGAGCACAAACGCCGGGTAGAACGATACTTCAATCGCAAGGTCAATCCTAGAAGCTTCACTCAAGGTAATTTGGTGCTCAAACGACAATTGCTCGCTGGCAGCAACCTGGAAATTCCTAACTTGAGCCCAACTGAGAGGGCCCATACATCATACGCGAGGTTGTAGGACCTAACGCATATTATCTTATAACCTCTAAGGGCACTCAACTCCCCAAGACTTGGAGCGGAGAAGATCTGAAGAAGTTTTATGCTTAATTCAGAATGACAATCCATCCTTATTCCCCTTATATAGAAATCAATTATACAGATTCACTCGGGAATTCTTTATACAGACTTATGGGACATTCTTTATTAATATACATCTGGATCCTTTCGATGCATATCTGGATTTTTGTCATCATACTCTCCTAGAGGTTATATTTTGAACTCAGGGATTCTTATGATGCTAAGACTTATGACTGATAATTCATACCGAGGTATTCATATCAGCTTATCATCTATTACTCATGTATGATTCTAACCTCAAACTCTCGACTATCGAACTTGAGGCTTCGTACATGATGGTTCATTACGCTCACTCTTCATATACGAAGATCACCGAGCCTAGCTACGCCTAGCAGGCTCTCCTACTTACATCTGGAACCCTTCCATAAGCTCTGGCTAGCGGAAGATCCGAAGGTCCGCTCGTAACCTTAGAACAGTCCCTGCTATCTACTCATGATACAGACCTCCCTTAAGCAGAGTGCATAAGAAGTCGGCCGTGCGCCGGGCGACTTCTTCTTAACAGTCCGTCGGACGACTTCTGCCAACTAACGACAACGTTAATAACGTCGCCCGAAATATGCTCCCTTTGTTAAATTTTTCTTAATTATACTTATATTTTTAATTAATTAATTAAAAAAATTTCAATTTTAAAAATCATCATATTCAAATACCTAACGTAATTTTTTGAAAAAAAAAGTAAATTTTGAAATAATAAATTAAATAATATTTACATTCATCTTGCCCTAATGCTCTTATCGTCCTCGCATCTTGCCACCGGCGACTTTATCATCGGGATACGACAGCGGGGTGAGTTCCTCCCTCCCGGGATGGTTGACCTCTCGATTTCCTGCAAGTCCAGTGGTGTTGCCGGGCCTTCTCCGGAATCAAGCAACCATCGGGTCACTGACGGCGAGAGGCAGCGTCTTTGGAGCAGAGACTTCGGCGTCGGCTCCGGCGATCGGAGATTTTCCTTCCCTCGCAACCACTCCTTCAAACCTCATCTCCTTCGATCTGATTCCTACTTCAGTAAAATAGCGCCGGAGACCGAGGATTTGTTGGATGGGGGGGGAAAGCAGGGTCGCGGCGGAGAAGGCAATGAGGGACAGATGTTTTTCGTGCTGCATCTGATGATGTCTGTATTCCGGGCCATACGATCTGGGAATCGGCAGGCGAGGCGGCTTGCTTTGATGATTTCGCTTAATGTGGCCTACTCGACGGTGGAGCTGATGATTGGCCTACTAACTGGGCGTGTAGGTCAGCATACTGCTGATCCTTCTTATTTTTCTTTTATTTGCCCTTCCATTTATAGAAAACGTGATTTCAACCGATTGCTTTTTTAGAAGTTTATTATTTCAATTTATGCTCATACATTATCCTTTTCTATCAAATTCAGACTGCCAATGATTTCTGGATCTTCCATATAGTTATATGCAGGATCTTGAGCTCCTGCATGTGGAGAGTTGTGGAATTATCCATACTGCATATATTACTTACACATTCATTTTAATTTAGCTAAGGTTGCCAAGATTTTATCTTGTTGTAATTATCCAGCCTTTTTTTGATATATTAGTTTGTGGATGTTGAAACTTTAATGGTGATTCTCAATGCTTAAATGTTTTTCCTAAATTACTGAAGCGAAATTTTCTTGAGCTAATTTCCAAACTTTTTGAGTGAAGTTGAGTAATTGAAACTTGAAATTGCTTTATCCATGGAGGTGTTAATGACAAAAATTTTCCTCTGTTAGTGTAATAAGAGTATTTTGAGCAAAATGATATAAATATTGCTTTAGTATCCATTATTCTGTGATTATTTTCTTATGATGGTAATTTTCTTTCAAAGTAATTGTATTATTCTGACAATTATTTTTGTTCATTTAGGGCTTGTTTCTGATGCTTTCCACTTGACTTTTGGTTGTGGGCTTTTAACTTTTTCTTTATTCGCCATGAACATAGCTCAGAAGAAATCTGATGGAATCTACACTTATGGGTAAGTCATAAGTTTCTCAATGTTAATGCTTCTATGTCATATAATGTGTGGCATGGTTGTATATTGGAAGTACCAGCTTATTTGTCTTCACGTTACTGCTTGTAGTTCATTGAGATGCATTTCATATAAAGTTATAGTATTTATACATGTATTGCTTTTATTAAAATTAAACTGACATTTTTGTTAGATTGTTTTGCTTCAGTTGCTCTATGATTATTATTATTATTATATTTATACCATCATGTGTGTCTTTATTTCTGTTGACTCATTCCCCTTCGATGACCATTTTTTTACTTTTATCATCTTAAAGGTTATCTTCACTAGATTTCTAAAAGAGCTGAAGAGTTTGAGCTTTTTGAATTTTTTTTTTTAAACTAAATGTTTGCAATCTCTGAAGAGTTAAAAATCTATTGTGCTTCCCGTGTTATTTGTTTACTAGTTTTTTATTTTTGCCAAACTTGTATAGTTTAAATGATTTTATGGTTGTATGTTATTTTTTAGGTACAAGAGGTTGGAAGTATTAGCCGCTTTCACAAATACTGTAAGTACTTGCAACTTGACAGGCTTCCTTTATATCTTGACTAGTGAGCTGGGATGGTGTAGTATATGCTTTTTGTTTGCTTTCTTTTGTTAATGATTTGTTATCATCATCATTGCCTTTTAAAAGAAATATTAATCATTATTTTTATTGGTATTATGATTATTGTGATTATTGATATTTCTCTGCCTACCATATTTCAGTGTGTTACTTGTGTTTTCTTCATTTTCTGAACTTCATGTTTGCTTGGTCATATTCAGTTATTATTGATAATCAATTTAGAGCTTAATATTGCAGATTCTTGTGCGAAGTATTATCTACGTTTGTAAAGGAATTTTGTATGAAATGAGAGCATAGAAGGGAATTGGATTCCCTGAAGAGTACAGGGCATGCTATGTGGATGATTTGAGTTGTTTGGCTGTAAAAGGATCTTACTTGACTGATACATTTGAGGTGGATGAAGATGGCGGTAGGATTCAAAGAGGTCATATGATTTTGTAGAAGTACTATGTTATTTGTAAAAAAAATTAAGATGTTATCTATTAAGGGATGCATAGAGGTAAGTAAATTGCAATTAAGCAGCTTGTTTGAGTTAGTGATGTACATGTTTGTCGGTTGTCATGTTAGGTTACTGTTTTTATTGATGTGTTTAGTCATTTTAAATTCTAGGATTGGTGATCGGGAGGTTTATTTATGCTTTGTTATGAAAGTGGTTTCTTATTTCAATGTTTTTTCAGTGTGGTTCGATCTTTCATTATAGCGTTAAAGAAACACTTGGAGTTTTAGCGCTTTGCTTTTGCTTTTTATATTTTGGATTTTAGGATGTTGAGGGTGATCCTTGTTGTAGTGATTATAGTGCCTCATTGTGACTGCAGGTAACAATTTTATTTCAAGTTAGCAATCTTTTTGCTATTAAGGTCTGTGGCTGTGCACCTAAATTTTCTCTTGATTTTGCAATTGATTATCTTTTGTGTTGGTTATTTATCTTAGGACGGATTTTGGTAGCCAAATTTATAAGCTTTGCTATATAACCAAAAAAAAGTGCAGTTTGAACTTTTTTCTTGTTTTTAAAGACAATAAGAACCTCCCTCATATGGTCTCCTCTTGTCTTTTAAATTCTTAAAACTTTGTTTTCTCCTGGAAGAATTTCCAAGCATCAAAGCACATCAATTAATGTTCTATTTCTGGGTCATCCAGTAAATCTATCTTCACAGTATATGTTATTCCATCCAATGGTGTCTTCTTGTGATGATCACTTTGGTCATGTATTTCAGATTTCCTGTAACAATGTGCTTTTCCCTAACGCATACCCAAGGCATGTTCTTTTAGTGTAGACTCATACGTTATGATTTTATGAATTTATTTAGAAATCATAGGACTTAGATTCTTGAGACCCTAATTGTTGAGATGGATTTAAGTTTCTTTTCTAACCTTCATTTGTTTCATCAGTTACTGACATGTTCCATTGAGGGTTAATATGATCTGATGCTTTTTCCTATTATGTGTAGACAGTTGTTTCTGCTATTCATGTCGTTCTCCTTAGCCGTGGAAGCCTTGCATGCATTTGTACAAGATGAATCAGAGCACAAGTATGTTCTGGCTTTTACTTTCAAATTATGCAGTTATTTTTTACTAAAATTGAAATTTTGTTCTATTGGCATTTTTTCCCAAATTAAATGTGATTAGTGTTTAATATTGAGTGCTTGATGTGCTTGATTTTTTTCCCTAATGCAGTCTGCTAGGTTGTTACCTTTAGTTATTCAATATATTCTTGAATATATCCAAAGGATGAGATTGCATCTTAATATTTGATAGTAATTGATTGTAGTACTAGCAACATTTCAAAATGATGCGAGACAGGTAGTTTACAGATGCTTATCCAGAGATAAGTACATCTATTAATAGGTCATTCTCAATCAAATGTAGAAGTTTTAGAATTTAATTTTTTAATGATGGAGAGAGAATTATTTTAATATCATGATGTAAAATAAAACTATTTTATTATTAAGTATTATATTGAATATAAAATAAAATTAATTTTTTTACTGAAGTATGTGTTGGATGTGAAATATAATTAATTTTTAAGGTTAAAATTTGTGTAGGATGTAAAATAAAGTTAATTTTTAATATTTAAATTTATAAATTTTGTGAAACAAATATAAAGTATTGAAAGAAGTGTTTTTAGAAGGGTTTGATGATTTTTTAACTCCAACCAAATAAGGTCTTAAGGCTTTATTGACTTCAACTTAATTGATAGAAGGCTGTCATGTCCTTAGATGCACTTTCTTGTAAACTCAAGGAGTTGAGCACAGAAGCTGACTCCATCATAAAAGAGTCATTTAACTTTTGGCACTTATATTGATTTTGCAATGCCTTTAAAATCCGATAATTCATCTAAATCAATTGAAATATCATTTAATTATATTTGAAGCTTATATATTTCTCTTAGCAAGAATTTTAATTTTTTTATATTTTTACAATTTAAATGATTATAAATTTTGATAACGTAGTTGTAAATAGTTTAACCTCCTAATCTGTCTTGGCTTTTCCACTGCTATATATGAACTATTAGACATGCTGCTGACCTCTTGTCCTCTCCTGATGTCCACATTGTACTAATTATAGATTTGGAATTTAATAATCTAATATTAAATGTTGCTTTTGAATTCATTTTTTTTAGGGATTCTTACTAATTTTTTACTTAATGTTTAGGCATTACCTGATTATTTCTGCTGTGACCAATCTTTTGGTGAATTTACTTGGGGTTTGGTACTTTCGGAGTTATGCCCGTGTTAACATTGGTAAGAAGCTACTTAGACCAGCTTTTGGGTTGTGATTATATAATTTTACCCCTGTTGCATTTTATTTTGTGCGTACTATATGAATTGCATTATTTTCTGTACCATGGTCCATGGAATTTTTATAATGTGAATTGACATGATCCAGTTTTGATTATGATCTCATTACCAAGAGATGAAAGCCATATCATACTTTCTATTTTTGTGATTCTTTTTCTTTGCCCTCTCAAATGGACATTTTCCATCTTTCTGATCTTTGTGTGTAGCTTACAGAAACGCTGAAGATATGAATTGTCACTCTGTTTGTCTACATGTTCTGGCTGATTCTATCAGGAGGTATAATTGATCATATTCAACTAAACTATCTGGATCAAAGCTAGCTGTTTTCAGATCATATTCACTTTTTTTTGTCTTCTCATAAATTATTCCCTAAAGAAAAAAGCTCCAGTCTTAGCTTGCACTTTCAAATTCTATGTACATCAGTGCAGGTTTGATTCTTGCATCATGGCTTCTTAGTTTGGGGTGAGTTCTGCCCTTCATCAAAGATTAATTTATAATCAAAGTTCTACTACGCCGGTAGTCTGTGATTTAATAAAGGTTTAAATTTCAGTATTGAGAACGCAGAAGTGTTGTGCCTCGGACTGGTATCGGTGGCAGTATTTATGGTTGTCCTTCCACTTTTTCAAGCTACAGGTGGAATCTTACTACAAATGGTTCCCGCCAATATACATTCTTCTGCTTTCAGCAAGTGCTGGCGACAGGTATAATTTTCAGTCGTTTGTTGGTCGACTTGAATGGTTGATGTGGGATGGGTTTGTCAAATTCCGAATCCGTCTCATTAACTCTAATGTTGCATGTTCATATATGGTTTAATAGGAACATTTTATTGGGATTGAGACAGGTTAACCAAACTCGTAATCCATTCAATTAGTTCCTATAATTTCCCATAAGTATATCAGCATTCTTATTGAAATTTCAATTCCTCCCTCAAATGGTTGTGCATGCCTATATTTCCCTGTTTCATTTTTAAAATTTGACATCGAAATTAAGGTCATGTTTGGGACATGTTCCTCTACAATTGTGTGCTGCAGTTGAGTTTTTTTCTCAGACTGGTATTACTGTAACCACAACAATAATGTAGTTAAATCAATTTTTTTGTCAAAATATAGCAAGAACTTTCTCTCAGAACTACTATCATAACAAGCTGACGTCTTAAACAGGACCTAAGTACATTAGTGGCATTTTCTTGAATCTACTAAGTATAATTTTATGGACTAATTTGTACTATATCATAAAATTTACATCCAGCTGAATTGGGTTATAGAAACGAACTTTGAATTTAAATGCCCTGCAACTGCAAGTATGAATATGATCCACATATTTTTTTTATATGCTATGGTAGCATTAAAGAATCCAATAGTTGGTGATCCATTCACTGTTGTATCTCTGATTTATCTCCATGTGCTCAGTCCTTTGATTCTTTGTGTGATTATTCATCTTCTTGTTTTCTACCAATTACATTCTCTAGGTTACTACTCTTGAAGATGTTGCCGATATTACTCAGTCAAGGTTTTGGGAACTCGTTCCTGGCCATGCCATAGGCTCACTATCTATTTTGGTACGTGTTGTTTGAAGGAAGTTTTTTTGTTATTTCCTCATTTCTTGTCGATTGATTAATGAATTATCTTTGTTAGAATACAAGATTATTTTTGGGTCATAATTTACAAGCCTAAGATTTTAGGTCTATTGGTTACCAAAAATTTAACATGGTATTATCTTCAACACAACTTCTAGAATTATGCCACCCTTTGTGGTTTATTTTTCGTATACAATCTCAAACTTGTAGGAAGGAGGATTGCTAATTTGAGATGGAGGGAGAGGTGAAAGAAGAGGGAGAGGGATTCAGGGACTTCAACATGAATATTACTAAGAAAAGGTTATGTTAAAGACGATCATAGAAATAGTATTCATTGAAATAACAATTTAGAGAATAGATTTTGGTAGTATATGTAAAAGGTAGAGTAGAAGATGCCTTCCTTGAGATGAGTAGATAATATGTTTAAATGAATAAGAATCAAATACAAGACTTTTGTTTGTTGGCCTGAGTTTAGGGCTATTAACGATCCAATTTTGATTCGATCCGACCTTGGCTCAAGATTGAATTGATAGTGTTTTATTCGATCCAAAATATGAATAAGAAGACTTCAATCCGAGCTAAGTCTGATTCATTTATCATCGATTTGAGCTTAATTCGAGATAGTCAATTTGACTTTTGATTAATTTTGGATCTTTCAATTATAAATAGAAGAAAATGATATAGAACCCTCAAAACTAGCCCCCAAAAGTTCTAGCTAATAGTTGAGGAGATGGTACAATGATCTATCTTCTTAATTAGTGGATAAAGTTAATACCCTTAAGTCCTAGAACTTTTGGGGGCTAGTTATAGGAGTTATGTAGCATTGTTCTAAATAGAAATAAAAATAATAATAATTTACATTCTATAGAATTTGAACATAACTTTAGAAGAAAAATCTAATGTAGTCATCCATTAAGTCATTATAGAAAGACTACATACTGAGATGAATTATATATAAATATTGATTAATATTTTTTTATTTTTTAATCAATCCAATTTCGAGTTGGCTCTATCTGATCCTTTGCCGGTTTAAGATTAAATTGATAAAAATTTTAAGCCATAAAAACGACTTTGATAGTCGGCTCATTTGGATTGAGTCGATCTCAATTTGATCTAAAATTCAATTTAACTTTCGATCGATCTTTAATCTTTAAGCCAAATTAACAGCCTTACTGGAGTTATATTTCTTTGGGTTTTTTTGAATAATAATATATCCTTAGCTCAAATATCCTTTAGGGTATACTAGTATACTACTTTCAAAACATCAAATTATAGATACACTATCCAAATCTTTAATATTTTTTATATATCATTTTTAAAATTTATAATACATTTATACTATCATAATCTTTGGTATTATTTATATAGCTCATAAATCTTTATGTTACATTGACAAAAAATGATGTATAGACATAATGATCACTATAATGTTGTATCTCAGTAATAGTAAAGATCTGGGTGGTGCACTTGTAATTTTGATATTCTAGTTATTGAAATAGTTATTGTAGATTGCATTTGGTATGAATATTAGCCAGTAATGTTATAATGATCGTAGTATAAAAAGGACAATGATGTTATTTGCATGCCCATGGAGGATTTGGAAGACAAGAATTTCAAATTCGAATTTCTTTCAATCCCCAAAAAATACATGTCCCTTAATCCCTAAGTCTGTTTGTTTGTAAGGTTAAATTTAACATGGTTAAAATTAAACTCGGATAGAGATATTTTTTTATTGAAAGTTGTGAATGATGTGAAATAAAGTTAGTTATTATATTGAGATATGTGAGGGATGTGATATAAGTTAGTTATTATTTTAGTAATGTGTGTAGGATGTGAAATAAAATTAATTTTTAATATTAAATTTTATGTGTGATGTGATATATTAGGTTAAAATTAAAGCAGGTTAATTTTTGACTCGCAGACAAACGGGGCCCAGTGTTTGGAATCACTTGGATTTTTCTTTCCTATTAGCTCTATTGGAAGAATATCTCTCTAGACTCTATTAGCACCTATGATTCAATTTAGCCATCCTCACATTTCCTCTCTGTAACATAATGATTTGTAGTATCCCCTCACGTTCGCTTATAGGAGTCTCTATTGGCCGATAGATGTGATCATTATCTCGAGTGCTTCTCTTTTATTATCACACTCAACTTAGACATGAAGGGTTCTTTATTTGGAGATATGTGAGATAATTACATTAAATAGTATGATGATGGATTTATTTTTATTCTTTGTTCCTAAACACCACAATGAGCTCGAGTAGCCATATTTGCATGGCTTCAACTAGTAGAAGAGAGTCTTCATGTACTTTACCAAGCCTTTTTTTGAGATAGTAGCCGATTACTCGCCCTATATATATAGAATAGCCACCTCTTTCCGAATCGTATTCACTCGAGACTCAATTGACATCGCCCCTCAATCTTCTCTTGTTCTGGTCTTTCGATAAAGCCTTAAAAGCTCCATCTTAAATTGGTGGTAAGGGGAAATTGTTTTCAGAGTAAAACTCGTTTGCGGTAATAAATAGTCCATGCGCAAGCAACAATATAGAGTAATCAAGCTATTTTCATACTTGAATAGAGATAAAAGAGGATGTAATTACTAGATGAGAATTGAATTCAGCTCTTTATTACTTGAAACTTGAACTTTTTTCTTAAACCATACTTTTAACACCCGGTGCCCGATTGTTAGCTGACGATTGGTAGTCTACTTCCCCTCAAATGAGGAATTCCCTTAATGAAATATTGACGTAAAAGATTTATTTGTCTATAGATTGTATTGTTTCATTCGATCTTTTTTAGTCTCTGCTCACCTCGATGGTTAATGCCATGATGTCCCTTGAAGCATATCCACGATAGATAGGCTCTTGTAACTATCCATGCCATATTCGCTTGCCGAAATATAATTTCTTTTTAAAAGAGGTGGAATGACCGACATCTTTTTTTTTTTTTTCACGAGGTATAACTTGTTATTCTTGTACTCTCTTAGAAATCAACCGTGGATCAATTCCCCTTTTCTTTGATTTAAAAGTCTTGAAATACACTTATAATTCTGAGCTTTATGTTCCTCCCCCCAAGACATATGTCAAAGCCGGGAGAATCCTAATCGAATTGAATGGGATAGTTTTTTAGTTTGAGTCTGATAAAATTTAAATTTTTATCAAATCACGCATCGCAATATACTAGGCCTGTTCCCCACACCTCAGTTGAGAATTGTGATGGTATCAATTCAAATCTGAGGCTTTTTGGTTTTAAGCATACTCCCTTCCTATTGATTTAGAAAAAGCTCTATAGTAAGGTGATCGATTTAGAATAAATAATTATTCCTGAAATTTTGATGAATCTGTACTGTAATTAATTCTAGGTGGTGGTGAATTTGTACGAGATAATGCATGTATATGGGTTTTTTCCATGGCGAAATTTATTTATCTTTATACGTCAATAAAGCAGGTCAAAAAGGGTGCAAGAAATGATCAGGCAATTCTACATCACGTGCGTGAGGTGTACCACGATCTGGGAATACAAGATTTGGCAGTACAGATGGATTATATATAGCTTTTCGAAAGTTATTTTTTTAAAGATTATTATATTTATAGTTTTTCCCTGGATGTTTATCTGCTTGTATTAATTTCTCGGTTGAGTTTTTACTGAAGAAGCTTAAATTATTTTTGTAATATATTACATCGTGATTTGAATATTTATTTACACTACGCAGAGGACATCCCTATATTGAGCTTCAAAATCTGGACATTTTTTAGATATTAAAAACTAGTGTGAATGGCTCATGTCAAAAAAAAAAGAGGAAAGCTAAAAAGACTAACAAAAAATTATGAAGAATGATTGTATACATATGAATTTAAACTAGAATTTAGAATTTATTATTTAATAGAGGATAATGAAAATAAAAGTTTCATATAATCAACATACCTAATGAGATAAAATTTTAGGTATTTTTCCAAGGAAATTTCAGATGTGAGGTTAGATTTTTTAATTATGATTTATAAATAATATTTATTATTTACATGGTTTGTGTTAATAAAAAATTTTGTGCTACTTAGGGGAGTTTGGTTTATATTATTCGTGTGATGTAATATTATCTAAATGAAATAATTGTTTAATTTAATTAGTATAAAAAAATATTTAATTTAATAATATATATAGATAATTTACTAAAAATTTATGAAATCACGACTTAAAATATAACATCTTTACATAACATAATTATTAAGATTTTTGGCGCTAACAACTCTCCTAAAAGCTTAAGTTGTTAATTCACTTATTATATTATGCACCCAACGCCCGTTAGTAAAATCCAACTTCTTTTCGACAGTGTCATACCACCTAAAGTTATATCAAGCAGGATGATAGTAGTAAGCTAATAACAACCACACCCAGGCCATTCAATCACTTTTTCCCAAACAATCACTCCTGTCGGCACATTATCGAGATTCGAACCCAGGACTTACTCTGATCCACAAAAAGCTTAATAGGAAAAATAGTGACTAAATGGCCTGAATATGTCTATTATTGGCTTAGTACTATCACCCTGAAATAATTTTAGATGGTACGACACTTCCAAAAAGAAATTAAATTCAACCAATGGGCATTAAGTGTATAATATAAAAAGTAAATTGATTACACTTTTCCTACCAGCTTAAGCCTTTTCTAAAGTTGATAACCTCAAAAATCTTAACAATAACACTATAATAATATTTAAACTAAACCGCCCTAACATTTCAACTTCTATTTACATTTCAAAAAAAAAAAAAAAAAACTATTGTAGGGTTTATTTAGAAGTTTTATAAGCATTGTATCTCAACAAAACGGCTTTATTCTCTCATAATTCTACAAGGTTTCAGTGTCAAAAAATTATTGAATTCGGACACCAGTCCACATTAGGGATCTGAGGGTCAACCACGAGCACCGTAGGCGCCATGTGCGCTGCAATAAGCCTGCACTTGATGGCAAGCAATGAAATGGATGATCAGGTAGTCGTCTTGGATAGTCCATCTGGACCAATAAGGCAGCATAACCAGACGGTCCAATTAGACCACCGACATGGCATGCCGAACAGTCTAGTAAAGCATGCTGTTGTCCTAACCAGATCGTCCAGCCAAGCTCGAACGAATGGTCCAGCATGATCGAACAATCTAACCATCCACTCCATCACTTGCTGTCAAGTGTGAGGCCTACCGCAGTGCACGCGACTCCCTACAATTGGCCCCAGGATGCCTAATCACGAATAATTTTTCCACTGTGCCATGTCCTCTTCCACAGGATGAAAGATCTTGCCAAAGTAACATGTTTCTGACTCCTTTTTTTCAATTGTTTATTAAGAAGAAAACAAGGCACGAGGGGACACTAGGCTGCGCATTCGTTATTTACAGAATTTTACTCGGTTACAAGGTTATGTTTAAATATCAAAATAAAATCATTTAAACTCTTTTTTATCTTTTAATGTAGCTTATATATATATATATAATACATCAAAAATTATCAATGCCTATCCTTAAAAAAATATAAGGATCTAAAATGAAAGATAAAAAATGATAATTGCGTTAAATTCAACTCAATTAAGACGTCTTTTAAATGTTTTTTAAGTGTGTTGGGACTGTGAAGGTAGTTAGAATCCAAATAAAAACACATTTACAAATTTATTTATAAAAACATGTGATACATTTTAATTCAACAAATCTTAATCAAACTCAAATAAAATAAAAGCCCAGTCTCATTAAATCCTGAAGTTAATATTAGTTTAAAGTTGAAAGCTGTGTAGCTAGAATTCTCAAGTTATAAATACCAACCAGATTTCAAATATCAGTATCCCTACCAATAGCAGGATAGAAGAAAATTAGAAAGAAAATACAAATTACATTCTCAAAATATTCTTAACATTTCGCACCCAAAAATAAAAAACATATATTACGTATAACAAATTAATCACAACCTCCAAGATGCAGGCTTCTTTTTGTTCATAATTTATTGTATGCCAATATACTGATATCAAGGAACACGGAACAACCATAATTGAAAATAATAAAGTATATTGTTAATAAATCTTTTACAATTTTAATTATTTTTTAGGATAAAATATTGATGTGCACGTGCATGATTGATTCCATAGCCAAAACTCCATGCGGGGGAAAACTTAAGCAAAATCTTAGATATCCTCAGCGCTCTTGATATCCTGATTAAATTTAAATTTAAAAAAATAATTTCATATCAATAACGCAATTTTTTCTAAATATATAAAACTTCTTAATATTTCTAATATTTAGTCTAACCAATTACGAATTAAGAGCCCTTAGCAGTAAACTAAGTTAACCAAATGACATAAACCCTAACTACCCCTTCCTCTCCATGCCACGCTCGGCGCCCCATTCCTCCTGAGCGTGAGAATGCACGGGAGAGAAATAAAAGAAGAGAAGTAGGGTTTAGATTATTTAGGCCAGTTTGATTCCGGCTAATAGCAGGTAAAAGTATAATAGTTTTCAATGGAGAGGCTAATTTGAGGTGATTAGAAAACCTAATATATTAAATGCCAAAAAAAACTATTAAGAGAGATTATGCAGCTAGTGAAATTATAGAGAATAAGTGAGATTATGGAAGAGATAACGCGATGGTTTAGCAAACTTACCTTGTTTTCTATGACTGCGCCATCGGGGATCTCCAGCTTCACTCCGGAGCTGGCTGCTATTGTCGCCTTTCCCTGAGAAAGGATACGAAATATCGAACATAAGTAGTAAGATGATGAAATTACTAATGCATGAAAATCATTCTGCAAATGAGGTGTTGAAACGGATCGGTGGGGTGAATTTGGGTTCATCCTGAATCAGGCCTGATCAAATTAGTTTAACCTGTACCAGACTAAATAGACAGTTTTTTGTAATTGTGAATCAAATCTGACCACTTTAGTTTTGGTCTGCCAGGACCTAGCCAACTTCATAGTTGAAGATATTCAAAATGGTCAAAATTTCGGTGAAGCTACAACCCGATAGGTCATGAAATTTAGGGCAAACGGAAGATAGATCGCTCTAAGTTTTTATGTGCAGATAAGTCCGTCATGTTTCCAAAATAACCAAATGTTTATAAATAGATGCAACTAGGCTTTTCTTGAACAAAGATGATCCATGTTAACATTATGATGCCACGTATTGCTTAGTTGCCCTTTAATTAATTTTAATATACCCCTCTATAAATCCTCTCATACTTTCTTGATCTTGTCAATCTCACCTCAGTTACAGGTCAATTGAGCAAAGAAGAAAGAAATGAGGTTTTAGAGAGGTAATTTAGGAAAACTAGGATTGGTGGAAGGAAAAAAATATAAATATCATCATAACATCAAAATGGCGTACCTTTAAAAGACCTAGTTCAACTATTCATAAACTAGAGAACTCACTTGATTATTTTGTAAATGTGCGGAACCTATCCAACCATAAAGCAAAACTGAAGGGACCTATCTTACTATTTGCCCAATATTTTAAGCTCGACTTGACCCAAACAATAATTGAGTCCACCTGATCTGAGATCAGGTTTAATCATACTGTATGATTTCTTAAATAATTTAATCTATCATTTCTTCTTCATATTTCTTTTACAACAAAGGTGCATTTACAACTCTTCATTTATATGAAACAATACGAATATTAAAAAAAAGGCAAAAATGATACCTTAAGGACTATTCCCGCACCAAACCATACATCACCAGAGACCTTCAGAGTATCAAGTTCAACAATGCTGGGAATGGACTTGAAGCGGGCAAGAAAGTTGGCCACCTGAGAGTATTCAAATTCATATTAAATTGATTTAAATGCAAGTAACATTAAACGAAAACTATGATATCAAACTTAGATTACCTTTTTGAATTCAGGGCCGAGCTCAATTGAGGGGTTTGCAGGATTTTCTCTGGCTTTATTACGGACCACGAAGCCATCAACCAAGGTATAAAGATCAGACTGCAAAAACAATGAAAATATGAATTCTGTGAAAATTAATGGAATGTAGAATGAAAGAGACCGGGGTTACCTGAACTAAGAGCAAATCAGATGTTGCCTTCACAGGAAGGAAACGAGATCGTGGGACATTCACACCAATAGCATTATCAAAAAACTAGAACATAGGAAAACACCAATTCGAAATTAGAACATACATCATCAGACGAACTTGCCTAATAGCATATCAACCACAACCACAGAATTGGCAATGTATACTCAAAACGAGTAAACATGACTATGCAATAGGTGTATGCAAATAAAAAGGAATATTTTAGTTCTTGCTCCATTCAAATGGTGCAATGTGTGTAAATATTTAAGTTTATTTTGTGATGAATGTAAAGCTTCAAGACTAATGAACAATTACATCTCCTACTGAAACACTGTTGTCATGATGGATAATGGAAGTGCGTGTAACATAATATTTAAGTGATTCTAGTGGTTAAAATGCAAAAAGACAAATCAACTGAAGCATCAATGTATATTCAAAGAAAAGGAGAAATTAGCGAACACTACTTACTCTGATTGCTGCCCCAGCGGCTGTTTCAAGTTGAAGAACTTTAATTCCATCTACTTCCTAGAAGCACCATTAGTATTGAGTGAAATACTGCTTAACGGTTGACGAGACATTTATATCAGCGGCAATAATTACCTTTGGATTTGGGATGATCTCCATTTTGAGTGCATCAGCTTCTACAAGCCTTTTAATTGCTTTCAAGTTCACCCACCTGGATAGGCGATATGAATTCATATAATGCAGGCGTATTATCTTAAATTAAAGAAGATGACATTTTGATAGCATACAGGTTGTTGGTGTTGAAAATCTTGAATTTCTCAATTGATTTAAATTCATTCACCTGTAAAAAAAGTTATAGCAGAACAATTGTCAGCATGGTTATTAATGGATAATGGAGGTAGTAAAACTACAAAAATGGGACTTACATGGTCGTCAGGAACCTGTGCAATTTCCAAAAGCTGCAGATACAATAACAATTCTTCAATTTTTAATTTAAATTGGAAAAAAAGGACTACATTTGGCCTATGACTAAAATAATCATGGCTAATATAATGATGAATCTTTCAAATCTAATATAATTCTCAATAGTAAAAAATAATTTTATTTCATATCATACACAAACTTCAATATAAACTATTAATTTTATTTCACATTTTACACAACACAATATAACAGTCAACTTTATTTTACTTCTTACACAAAACTTAACATAACAAATTATCTTTATTGCACACCACACAGAAGCTTAAAAAAGCCTCAAAAATAGTCACGACTGAAACAGTGTCAGAGATTGTTTGGAGCACTATGTTGAGAAAAAAATTCAAGTAAATATGATTTGAATAAGGGCAAGTTAAAACTAACTTGGTGAGAGGTTATTCAAAAAAAGTTGAACAAGTCAAACATCAGATGTTGCATTTCACAGGCTGCATTAGCAAAGAACAATTTACGGAAAGTGATTTGAAAAGCCTGAATCTAAATAGTTGAATAAGATTGATGATGATCATAAGGAAATATTTGGGAAACACAATTAATAAATATTCTGTCTTACACGTAATGTTTGCATGAAACTATGCATTTGAATTGACCAACATATCATAAAGCACAATCCACCGTCGCTTAAAACTAACATTACAACCAACAACTTGTATCCAAAAAAAAAAATTTACAACTAACAACAGAACATAACCCTGGCAAACACACTATTGCATTTTATTATCTATTATCATGGTCCATGACACAAGGCAGAGCTAGAATGCTGCTTGGAAACAGGATATCCACATGATAGATATCAAAATAAGATATAACAAGCAAAATAATCCATGCAATGCTTGTTAAATTTCAGTTTTCAATTTAAACTGATTATGCTCAAGACCTGCACCTAAGCAGGGATACTAAGAATTAACATCGTGGAACACCAAAATTCTATTACAATCACTAAATAAATTCAATCATTAACTTGGAAGCAAGAAGAATAGAATTGGCAAAAAAATGCAACAATGCGTACCTGAACCCTTCCATCATATGAGATCAGTGTGCCACCTTTCACATCAGCTAATGTTTTAGGAGTCACCTGAATGTATTTCTAATTTTAAAAATTTGTTCTTTACTTCAAAAGCTTCCGACACTAGAAAGTTTTACTCACCTCCATGCAGAATTCGTTCTTGTTGTCAATCAAATGATTTAAAATCTCTGTGAAATTTAGTCAAGGTACTTTTATTAATGTTTAAAAGGCACATATTTTAATAAATGCAAAGCCAGTATAAAAGAAATAACTCAGAGTATATCTGCACGAATCAAATCAAGGATACTTATATCTACTATAGCACCAAGGTTGTCAGAGTTTGCAATAAAGACATATTCCTTTCCCTATAAGAAAAAATGAGGTAAATACTGGTCAAAAAAACTTAAATCAGTAAGTGAGAAATGTATGCATCAGGCTTTATCATGCAAACCACATAACAACCTGAGATAGCAGCGCCTCAAGTTTGCCACTGTTCAACAAAGATGGGAATACATCTCCGTGCCCAGGAGGATACCTTCAAATTAAGAACAAACTAACTTGCTTCAATTAATCTGCCTCCACAGGATGGGATAAATCATAATTTTTCCTTCCATGAACAGGAGGAAGATTAGCCTTAGCATCTTCTACAGTCATAAGTATGAATCTGAATATGGTCCATCAGACAATGCTTTTGAGCTTCTAATAAAACTATTATGAAATAAAGTTGGCATTGGCATTAATACCATATTAACTCAACATTTCATCCATTTGTGATTTGCTCCCATTAGCTCTTGTTCATACTTAGCTTAGCCTTTTTTAACTATTTACATTAGAGTCATATGCCTTACACTTCAAGTCATGGGACAATATTATGTTTCTTTCCAATTATCCACAGATCCTACAACGAAATAAAAACCATATATAGGCCTAGTCAAAGTACAACCCATAAAACAAAACAAATGCCAACTACATTAGCAAAATCAATTCTTCCATATCAATCTAATTAAATGTCACATTTTAAAAAGGGGAAAAAAAAATCAATCTTGTCAACAAAACTACAAACCCAGTCTGATAAGACAGACAAATATCATCAGTCAAATAACAAGACATTAAATGGTAATTAATTTTCCTGTAAAATAACTTTAATAAACCACTAAAGATAGTGGTGGGGACACAGTTCAACAGCAACATCGTAATAAGCAAATATTGATTGATGGCAAATCACTAGAGATTGTGTGTTGATTGGGTTATAGTGATCCCATAATTATTGATTGATGTTGATTGAATATTTTGGAGCTGACTTAAAAAGATGAAGATTTGTTATAATTCTCTTATTATTCATTTTCTTATTTAGCATTAGTATATTTGAAAATATATTTTTTGTATGGGAAAATTACATATATGCCACTAAAATATTTTACATATTTGACAATCAAATCTTTAATATTACATATTAGCCATTAAAATCATATAAAATTTACGTCTCATGTACAATTCATACAACAACGCTGTGGCATGTATGTCATAAAGGTTGTAATTTTCATATAATTTTAATGGTCAATATATAATATTAAGTATTTACGTGTCAACTATATAAAATAGTTAAATTTTAGTGACATATATGTAATTGCTCCTTTTGTGTTTAATTTTATTTCATAATTGTCATGTTTTGGAATCTCGATTTAAAGGGGTTGCCTAGCATTGCATTAAAGATGTTAGATGAAATGAAATTTTGACTTTCGAGTGTCAACCTAGATTTGGAATGGATCGATATCCCGAAGAAGGGAAAAGTGAGCTAGGTGAGAATCTTAGAAGAGCCCGGTTATCCACTAAGTGGAGGATAAAATTTTCTCCTAATGCCCTGTTTGGTGCGAGGACCAAGACCAGGACCAAAATGGTACTAATTTAAAAAATAGCAATAATAATAATAAATAAATTTTTTAAATTATTCTACACAAATTCTAATATAAAAAAATATTATTTTACTTCATATACTCAATAATTTTAAATAAAAATATTAACTTTATTTCACATCCTAGACGAAAATATTTGAATAAAGTATTTTAATGTAGGATCTGAAATAAAGTTAATATTTTTATTAAAAATTATTGAGTATGTGAAGTAAAATAATATTTTTTTATATTAGAATTTGTGTAGAATAATTTAAAAAATTTATTTATTATTATTATTATTATTGTTTTTTAAACTAGTCCTATTTTGGTCCTCACGCCAAACAGGGCCTAAAGTCATTCTCTCAATCACATTACCAATCACCACTATACATGCCCAACTTTTGACATCAGCAAACCCACCAGTGTAGAATGACACTCTGTGTCACTATCGTGCCATCTTGTTGGAATCAAGCAAAGATTCCCAGGCACATGAGAACAAGTGAGAGCAAACCTGCCTGTGAGATCTACAATGCAACCTTGCACGTTGCTATCGCATGGCCACTACAAGGAAGCCTACAAAAAATTTGCAAATGACTACTACGCACAAACTGCAAGGCAAGCTGTACTCGCCTCCACTATTCTACCTTGTACCTCTGCTAGCCGCTTGCACTACTCCCTAACCTCGATTGTCATAGACCAGGCCGACTCTCAACATTTTTGACCCTAGATGGTCACGCTTTGACATCTGGCCTCCCTACTCACCAATATCCTTCGCTGTTGTGCTATTCGACATCAAAGGCATATTCCTCACCATCTTGAGAGATTAGTTCGTTGCAGAATTCCTGAATAGGTAAATAATTTATTGTTTCAAATATTTATGACAAATCAAATTAATTGAACTTTTCTATTCACTTTGGTTATCCCATTTAGCTTTGTTGTGTGATCATAAAATTATTCAAATGGTTCAATTATTGTTGGGCAATTTTGTGAAAGAACAAAATTATTTATTAAAATCTTGGACCTGATATTTGAATTTAATCTGAACAACCTAATCTAATTGATAATCATCGATTCAATTTAATTATACTTTTAAAATAAATTATTTTTTAAGATTTTAGAATCTTATTTATCATATAATTTATTTTTAAAATTTGTACTTAGTTGAAAAAAAATGTTAGTTAACTTTTGTTAATTTAAAATTTCATATAATCTTGTATTTGTCCCGCATCAGACAAGATGCTAAAAATAAAGGTCCTTCACCGCATCACAACAACTTCAATAGAAGAATTACTTAAGGACTTTGTTTAGTGAGTTAATCGTCATTAATTTCATTGAAATTTAAGCCGTTTTAGAAGTTATTTAATTTCAAGTTTGAAACTCATTCACGTGATTGTGAAGTTAGTTACTACTATCCAGTGTATTTTAGGTCAGGCTACTAATGTGTTATGCAATTCCTAAGCCATCATCAACATCTGAAAATTAATCACAATTACTTTCTAAGTTTTGATCACAGCCCCTCAAAAGAAAGTTTTGATCTTCAGAAAATTTATATCTACTTGCATTTAAATGCCACGTCAATCACTCATCCTGGTCCTTACATGCCAAGCTCCACTATACCAAAAGCACCACATCATTGTATCACTGAAAATACACTATCCAAGTAAAATTCATCAAGGCAGATAAAAAGCTAGCAAGAACGAAATAGAATCATTTGCCAAGATATAATACACCAAATGCATAAAAATGAAACACTTCACAAAACAATATCATATGTGCTTACGTTTGATCAAGCATCACTCAATGGGTTAAAAAGATCAGGATAAATAAATTATGACAAGGATTATGATATATAAACAACTGCTAAAGCAATTTACTTAGAAAAAGAGTAGTTCTTTACCAAAGCACTAAATAAACAAGAAATCTGAGCACATATGCAAAAGTTGATATCTTTATTAGACATGCAATATATGACACCAAGTATGCAATTTTTGGGATTCTACACAATCTGGGAGTTTGAAGTAATAGAAATTATAGGAGATGATAGGCCTATGAATCATGCATTGGGGTATTCTAGTGGAAACAGGCATTCAGCACTTACCAACCATCCTTTCCCCATTGACCTTTGGATGGCATTGGCAAAAAATCCTCCAAAACCAAGCGAGGGTACTGGCTCTGTAGAATACCACAGCATACAGATAAAAAGCAAAAGTTTTAGCTAAGTTTAAATAAATTAACAAAAAAGTGGAAACATAAATGATCATTCAGTAATATGCTGTGAAACAGTAAGGATTGGACCTGATTGAACGTAAGGATATCAATGTTTGAATTTGCATATTTCTCCACAATCTAGAAAGCATACACTAGAGTTAATTATTCCACTATGCAAAACAGTGCCTATATTGATAGCATAAACAATGTCATAATGATAATACATGGTCACCTTAAGAGTGTCATCATGAGTGTTGAATGAATTCATTAAAAGCAAAGGAACATTGCAACCGTACTTCTTGTTGAGAGACTGTGGACATCAAATACATCTGAAAATCATACATCACATTATGAAACGTAATTGTTATCACAGAAAGGAAATTCTACCTCTATCTGAATAACAATGAGATCAAGAAACGTAAATCCATTTCGAACTTCTATCACAGACCTGCAACAACAAATTTCTTTTCATTCTCAGGAAAACAGGAAAATGAGAAATAACACAAATAAAGACATGTCGTGATTTCACCAAAGTTGTCATGGATCAGAGAACCTATCATGTTTATTCACAGCAATTCGATTTTAGGAATGTTTATAGAACTAGCTAAAACGTACTTTGGGCCAGTACAACCCATTGTCGTCCCCAAACCACCGTTGAGCTTTAACACAGCAAGCTTGTCCAGAATTTTCCTAGTCGCTTCAAGATCTGCACACATAGATCGAACTCAAAGGGAACCGACACTTCATTACGGAATCTTCATCACATCTGCCTTAAAACGGGCAGTACCTTCAGGTGGCGGGGCCAATAACTCGTAAGGTACAACCACCTCATCAGTCGGAGTCTGGATCTTGCTCCACTCTATTTGCTCGGCATCTCCACTTCAATAGGAAAAATCACACAAAATTTCCGTTATTCCGATCGGAACGGAAGAAATGAATAATAAAAAGAAACAGAACTCTCATCCACCTTAAATAGCGAGAGACGAGGCTGATGAATCCCGATTTCTCGTTCTCACTGATAAAACACCAGAGGCAAATCCAGAACTATAAGATTGGAACTCAAATCTGGAGGCTAGCTAGATATCAAACACACGCTTCACCTGATCTGGTCGAGACCAGCGACGGCCGCCTGCAGCTTCGGGAGTTTCTCGGCGTCGGAGACGGCGGCCATTGTAGGGCAAGCTAATTGGTGGAGAGCGAGTGAGAGAGAGAAAGAGAGCAATCGAGAGGCGAGAAATGAGAAAGCCGGAGTGATATATTCGACGAAAGCGATGGCGAGCTCCGGTTTGCGCGCTGGTGGAAAATGGAAGCACCGAAAAAAAACGGAGGTTTGACGTTTTCCGTCGAAACTTGTAAGAATGAGGAAGACGGTACATGCCGCCTTATAAGCTGTTCCTCTCGTGCCACTCGCGCTTGTTTACCAGCTAAAATTAACTGGGCTAATTTTAATATATTAAAATGTAATTATGTTCTATATATATAAACGCATACAGCAAAAAATAATTAAATTTTTAAACTGCTAAGAATATATTTGTTTGTAAAATTTAAATTTAATAAAATTAAAATTAAATTAAATAAATATTTTTTTTATTAAAAATTATGAATGATGTGAAATAAAATTAGTTATTATATTATATAAATAATTTAATATAAAAATTTTGGGACATTTACATACATATCCCTTAAATCATCTTGAATTACATATTAAATTCCTCATTTTTTAATTTTACAACTTAACTCCCTAAATTATTCAAAAATGAAAACTAGTAGAATACATGTATTTGCAAATATATTTATAATATTTGTATATACATATTATTGGTAATAAACATCCAAATAATTACAAATCAGCAAAAAACATACTTTGAAAATCTTGAGAAAGGCCTAAATATGTTATTTTTTGATGTTTTAGGAGGTTAAGTTGTAAAATTAAAAAATAAGGGGTTTAATATGTAATTTAAGATGATTTAAGGGCTATGTATGTAATTCTCTCAAAAATTTTAAATTTTTTTGAATTTTATATAATTTATAAAAATAAAAAAATAAAAAAATAAATGTAAAATTATAGAGAAATTTGTGTCCATTAAAAAAATTAAAAAAAAATTCAGATAAAATAAAAGCTCACAGAAAGATATAAAAAAAATTGAATTATTTGGAGGTCAAATGAGTAATAGAAAATCTGTAAATTTTTAAAAAAACTTGATTCCGAGAGAAAATAGATAATATCTGAATAAAAACACCTTCAAACATCTAAGAATTTCCTAAAATCGAATTTTAACATTGTGAATAGAAACTTTGAGTTTGAGGAGAGAATTTTTCAACTGAAAAATGAAAGAACTTTAGAGTTTTTATTAGCCAAAAAGAGATATTAACCTAAAATTTCTTTTATTTATAGATAAAATGAGGAGTAAATTAGTAATTTGGACATTACAACTTTTATAAATTAATTAGAAAATAAAACCAGTCATTTAACATATTTTATGGCTGATTTTAAGGAGCAAAATGAGGAAGTGAGAATTAAATAATATTAGTAAAATGTAAAATATCAAATTTTGAACGAGTTGAAAGTATCCTAAATCGATTAGAAATAAATTTCATAAAATTCAATTAATTTATTTTCATAAATATTTTTTTAATTCTATTTATTTATTTATTATTACTATATATATTTTAGAAATAAATTTTATCATTTCAAGTTAAAGCAATACGTTAAAGAGTAAAATTATTAGTCAAGTTAAATCAATCAAAAATTTTAAATCTTTGAAATTTTTTGAAAATATTAATTTTTTCGAAAAATTAATAAAATAAATAAATAAATATCATTAAAAATTAGAAAAATCATGAAATAAATTTAATTATGTTATTTTAATTTTCTCCAGATAAATGAGTTATAAATTTCTTGCACTTACATAATAGTCTAAAATTTAGAATGCATTTTTTAAGTTAACTTTTTGACTTAATGCTTTTTTTTAGCAATCTTTATCAACTTTATTTCTATTTATTTTTGGCTCAATTTCATCAATCTTAAGTCAAAATCATATCGGCGATCAATCTTCTTTGAACCTGAAAAACTTAAGTACAATATGTACTAATAATTAGAAAATTAATCGAGTATATTATTTTTATTTGTTATTATCAAAATTGATAAGGGTTCAACAAATTTTATAACTATTTTATAAAATATACTTTTAATTTTAAGTAAAATTATTTTCATACAACATACTAGCAGTTACTAGCAGTATTTCTTCACTTTAACCATTTTGCTATTATTGTGTTGATAAATCATGTGACACCCCAACCCAAATTTTATCATAATACTTGAGAAATTCGAATTGGTGCGTAAAAATCTCAAAATATATAGAGCATGAATATAATTGAAATACAAATACAGATAGTTATATTACATATACAAACGTTCATAGTCTCTTAAGTGAGACTGTAATATAAATACACTAAATTGGTGTACAAATAGTAATTTAATAATAACAGTAGAGGGCTAAAGTACATCACTGGATTTTAGGCAAATTTATCCTATCCTTGATTTTTCTTAAAGTCTGAAATCATCCAATAAATGAGTTAGTTGATGGCAACTAGTAAATGTTTATCTTCAAAATTAATATATGATAAAAAAAAAATTAAAAGATAATTTCAAATGAATCTTGTTATAGTATAAAAAAAATTGATTTACACAAAGAGATATATGCTCCTAGGAACTGTATGACTTAAGTATTTCGAAGAAAATTATCCATTCTATTACTACTCTAGCTCAAGTATATTTAACTAAGAAATTTCTCATTATTTGTGTCATAATTTTTTTTAAAAGACACATCTACTATTTAAGATCATATTTTTGCATATATGTTACAAAATTTACTCTTAATTTGTCTAGATGAACTATTCAAACTTATTTATTCATATAAGATTTATCTAAAAGTACTCGCTTAATATCCATTCTAACTATCGGGAGACTCAGCATTCTTGCATGTGACTCAAGCCACATCTCACAATGTCTCACCCACTATGACTCAGAGGTCAAATTCATCACAAAATTTTAGCATATAAAATATATATATATAAGTTACGATCTAAATCATGATAATTTAATAAAAAATAGATTTGGAGATGCATATGTTTACATGTTAATGAATTTTATATCTAAAGTTGTGTCACTAAGTATTTTAAAAAATATCATTAAATATAACATCATCTATTTTACCTAATAAATATGTTGTGATACTATCTATGAAAATCCAAGTCATTATAAAAGAAAAAAGGGAGAGTTTGCTAGATCACCATTGCTCCAAATTATCGTGCATTCATTAGAAATATAATAACATGAGTCAAATAATAAAAAAAATCAGTTACATGTTTAAAAATTAATATCATAAGTCTAACAAGTAATCAATTGTTTCTCAGTTTTATCCCATAAGGGAGACACTGTGTGCGACAAAAGCAATAATATATAGGCGGTGAGATTCCTGAAGACCAATCGTAAACTAAGTATTAGTGAATCAAGCATATAGAGTGTAACTATAATACAAAAAAAGCTAATAAAATCTTATGACAAAATTGCATCCTACCACTGCCAAAGACATCCACTAATAATTCACTGCATACAATATCAACGCCAAAAAGCCATGGGCCACATAGTCAGGTCATTGAGGTCACATTGTATTTATTTAAATATTTAAAATTTAATTTGATATGTTACACCATATATAAATTTTAATATTAAAATTTAACTATATTTTATATCATATACATATTAAAAAATAAAAAATTAATTTTATTTTATATCCTATATATAAAATAAAATAATAATTTACTAACTTATATCACATCCCCCATACATCCTAACATAATAATTAAATTTATTTCACATTATCACAACTCTTAATAAAAAATATTTTTATTCAAATTTAATTTTAATCGTGTTAAAATAAGTCTTTGCAAACAAACTCACGTGGTCACCTCAAGCAAACAATCTCCAATGAATATTGCTATAAATCAACATTAAACAATTAACAAAATAAAATATAGTAAAAATAACTCAATTAAATAAATTAATAAATTATTATCCTAGTTCAGTGGGAAGAAACTTAATTGAATATTAAGGAATATCAGATTTAAACTAAATCATCATTACAATTTTTGAGTTTTTACATACAGGACATAAAATTTACACTAAATTACGCATTTCACCATCAATTCATAAATATTACCACTATCACACCATATTCATTTAAATTTTACGCATTTCACATATTTCACACCATATTCTTTGATGGTGAACTTCACATTTCTAAATTGGGCTTGATCTTAACTATATTATTAATATATTAATTAAATACTATAAATAAATTAATTTATATAAATAATAATTTAAATATTTATGAATTTATCTATTTTAATTTATTTATCCTATTTAAATTTTCCTATTAGGGTGCTAAATTTAAATCCACATGATTATAATTTTTAATTGAAGTAAGAAAATTAATGTATTTACAGTAAAAAATAAAAATAAATATTAAAATTTAAATATTAATAAATTTATGTATTTTAATTTACATATAATATTATAAAGTATATGAAATATATGAAATGCGTAAAATTTAAATAAATATGATGTGATAGTGATAATATTTATGAATTGATGGTGAAATGCATAATTTTGTGTAAATTTCATGTCCTGTATGTAAAAACCCCTACAATTTTTAGGTAGAGGTTAGGAAAATTATGGTGTATGGAAATAAAAGAAAATTAATAAAGTGTGGACCTATATCAAATATCCCCGAGTCTCAAGAATCCAGATATAATTTGCTAACTTCAAGTCTTCTCCAGGTGCATCATATGATGCATCAGCTAATCAAGCGCCTGGAGGGGTGACGGGACCACACTAGAACTTGGTACTGATCACCAGTGAAAGGTAGAACACCAAACACGAAACTTAACCTATTACAAGTGCCCCAGTTTTTCACTGAACCATTCTTGTCGGCTTGGCTAGATCATGGACCGCTGGTAAAATTCGCCGGTGAGTCATGATCCTCAGCGGATCCAACAAAGCATATTCCACAGCATGAACAGCCACGTCAGCTAGTGTGGGCGAATCGTCGTATGGTAAATTACATTTTGGTCTCTGAGTTTGAGCTCGCCTTTAACATGGATCAATATTTTTCGAATCATTTCACCGGAGTCCCTCTGCAGTTTATTCTGTTCAAAAATATTATAAAATAAATAATATGAATACAGGTTGTTATAAATTAAATGATTAAGAAACAATTAATTAAATACATTATAACTTATATATTAAAAGTGAGCGAGTAATAAATAGTTTACGAGAGAGAATCACAAATTGCACGACTTTAAACCAAATCAAGCTTAATTTGGTCTTCTATTCTACTCTCAAGATATGACCCGTCCCATTGCATTGACCTCATGTGCTCTGCAAACAATCGGTGAAATTTTGAACCAAATGCCCATCTCTTATTGACCAAAATGAATTAGTTAATTAGGAATTAATAAATATGTTCTAAACTTTTTTTTCATATATCTGTAAGGCTTGTTTATTTGACTGTTTAAAATTAAGTCTCTGATTTAATTTTAAACAGGTATATCATATTATATAATTAATTTATTTTACATCTTATATATATATATATATATATTAAAATAATAATTAATTTATATCATATTTCTCACATATCTCAATATAATGATTAATTTTATTTCATATTATTCATAATTTTTAATAAAAAATAGTTTTATTTAAATTTAATTTTAAATTAGGCAAACAAATGGGCCATATTAGTTTATATAAGGCAGGAAACATATCCATACAACCCTATGAAAGACTTATGTTCATGTATTTATTTAAAATAAACCAAAAAATGATTGTTTCACTTAAAAAATAAAATATTTTTTTATTATTACTTTTCATAGGTAAAAAAAATGTTTATAATATATTTAAAATAATAAACTATATAGTGCTTATTTTAAATTTATTCTATTTTTTTTTTCAAATCATTCAAAATATTACAAATATATTGAAATAAAATTAAATTTATTCTTAACAATATTTATCATGAATTTTGTGTAAGACTTACCTGGTTTGAACATTCACTTAGTGCAATTAATTTTAGGGATATTTATCTATATATCACACTATTTAGTTTTATTTATGCATTACACATTTATTCTTAATTAATTACGTTATGCACACTTAAAATATTATAAAGCTTACATATACACACTTGAGTTAAAACTCAGTCAAAATCTACTTAAAAAAAATATTTTATTAATAAATTATTAAAATTATATTTTTTTAATCCTTAATAGTATATATTTTTTTTTCCTCAATGCCATACTAAAGCACTGATTTATCCTAAAATCAATTCACATCACAGATATCTCCTTCCCTTGCCACCACCTAAACATCAAAATTTTAGGATTTTCACTAAAAATATATTTAAATATTTTTAAAATAATATGATGAACGACTCAATTTTTTGTAACCTAACTATAGTTAATTTATTGAAAAATTATGATTACTCATTATAATGAAAATAAGTTAAAGTATGTGTATGTAAGATTTTATAATATTTTAAGTGTGCATAGCGCAATTAACAAAGAATGAATGAGTAATGAATAAATAAAATTAAATGATATGACATGTAGGTAAATATCTCTTGATTTTAATAATAAAAGTAACTATCACGAAGAAACTAGACAAAGAAAAATAAAGAAGAGAGCAAAAAAAATAAAGAAAAAAAAGAAAAAAGAAAGCGAGAGATTCTTGATTAGTAAATAAAAAAAAGTAATTTGTTTTACTTTTAAATGAAAATCATTAAACTTTAAATCAATAGTATTTTCTTAGTAATACATAAAAAGTGTTAAAATGGACCGAATTAAAGTAAAATTTAAATAAGTGGGAGTCATGTGAAGTAAAAATTCACAGAAAATAAATAAAAAAATGTGCTATATGAAATATAGATAAACTTTTTATATTATTACAGATGTAAATTTATCCTAAAAATTTTCATTAAAAAACCACCTGTGACATCCTGAAATTATATTTGAAGTGAAAAAAAAAATAATTATAATTTGATTTGAGGCTTAAAAAAAAAATTAAAGCTGCTTTGGACTGAAAATGAAAGATTTTTGGACCTGAAAATAATAATTTTGGACTTATTTATAAGGAGAGAGAAAGGGAATCTCTCTCTCTCTCTCCCTCACGGTCTCTCTCTCTCTCGGTTTCATGCGCCCCTTCGTCCCGCGCCCAAAACGGATGAATGTTGTGAGATTTTTAGGAATTATATGGTTATGTCTCGTATTCTGTTAATTGCGTAAGTAGATAATCATTTCCCTAAAATTATTATTGTTATATTATTATTTGTTAAAATGAATGTGCGTTGTGCGAATTTAAGAATTATGTTATTATACTTTGTATGTTGTATATGTTATTATAAATAGATGAAATATGCTTGTCTGTGAGGTGATGTGGTACTAATGTATTTTTGTATACCAAGAACCGACGAGGGCGGGGAGTGTACGCCGGGTGATATCCTAAGAAGAAGGAATCACTGATACAAGGTGCGGCTTCCGTCAAGGCTTCTAGAATAACAAACTGTAGGAACTTTTGTCAGGCTTCTAGGTGAAAGGGTATGAAAATAATAGATCCACGTCACTGAACAGAATATTATTATATTGTGATGAAATTCAGTGTGTGCAATATTAAATGATGATAATTATTATGTATTATGATATGATATATAATGCTATTTTGAGTAATGAGATGATAAGTGCATTCATGATTTAAAAGGCGATGATGAGTAAGACAGGTTTTTCACAAGCGGTCACACATGCCAACTCGAGCTTGATATGGCGCTACGACGACCAAAACCCTTTTGGGCTGATGAGAAATGATTGTGGCATTTGAGGTGATTGGTTGAGAAACCTGGGGCTCAGAGATATAAATAATGAAGTTATTATTTCTAGTAAAGATGATCATGATATTGATAATAAAGGATAATATTTTTAAGAATACCTTGCATATTGAATTGTTGGTGTAGAGATTAACTTTATTCCTGATTTGATTCTAAATACATGAGCTGTATTCTATTTGTATGCAGTGTTGATTTGATTACTATTTTATTTGGGATGCTGTTTTATCTACTGAGTCTGTATTAACTGTATTAACAGGCTCCTGCCATTTTTTGTGGCAGGTGTGACACTAATTGGATCACTGGACAAGAATAAAGAAATATGAAGGTATTTCTGAATTGTGATATATAAAAATTTAAGTTGAGATAATACAAAAATGGAAAAAATATATTTTACTTTCTGGCGTCCGAAAAACCGGGGCATCACAGTTGTAACATCCCGGTAAAATTTAGATTTAGATTTTTGATTAATTTAATTTATTATGATGAAATTAATTTTTATTTATGAGATTAATTATTTAAGATTAAATATATGAAATATTAAATGTTTGTTATGCGATTCAAAATTCAAAATAGCTGAAATTAATATTTAATTTAATTAAATCAGATTATTTAAAATTCAAATCCAATGAATTTAATTACCCATTAAATATCCATAACTACCTCCTTAAATTAAGGCTAAGAAAAATTACAGAAATACCTCCAAATTATTATTTAAAGAAAGAAATAGAGTTTCTGCCCCAAAAACACCGATTCAATTCTTCCCCTTCCGTAACCGCCGCCGGCCTAGAGAGAGGAGAGAGAAAGTGACGAGTTGGAGAGAGAAAGAAGCCGGATTTCCCTCAAAATTGACGATTCCTCTTCATATTCTTCTCAATCTACACGTTTTCTTACGCTTTGGATCGGATCTAGTGAGTTTGGAGTGATATTTCTCTTCGAATCTCATGAAAATCTAAGATCATGGTAAATTCGAGGTAGGTTTTATTCTAATTTAGCCCATATAAAGTAAAATTTGAAAATCAATTGAGTATTTTGATAAATTGTATGAGGTTTCTGGATATTGTCATTAGTCATTGTGATTTTATTTGAATCCAAGCATGTTAATGAATTTCTCTAGTTAAATTTCTATGATTATGTTGTGCTATTAAATAGAATTCCTATATATATCTATATAATTATAATATATATATATTATTAATTATTTCATATAATTTTTCTCTAATGAGGTCTCCACGATATCTCTGAACTATTTTTATTTTCCAGTGCAATCATGGCCTTATCATACAAAAAGAATAAAAATAAATAAATAAATAATATAAAGTAAATATGTACATAATTTAATAATTGAAATTTAGAATTTTAATTATTTTCTCTCAATTTTTCTAAAAGTTGAAAGCCACGAAATTAACTGCAAAATAATAGCTTGATGTTTAATTATCAAATTTCCTGATAATCTAATGCCTGACTTCTATATTGATATTTATGTACATGTGACAATTTTATTGTATTCATATAGTCGATTTATTCTTGAGATTTGTGACACCTATGCTTAGTAACAATGTACGCACTTGTCGTCACACTCAATAGATTACGAGATATATTATGATTGGACAAGTGTACGACTTATCGTCACATTCAATGTGAATATATTGATTTATATTTATGACACCTACTGGAGGATAAGTGTATGAATTTGTCGTCACATTCAATGTGAATATATTGACTTGCGACTGTGACACCTACGAGAGGACAATTGTATAGACTTGTCATCACATTCGATGATAATATATTAACTCGCGACTGTGACACCTACGGGAGGGCAAGTGTATGGACTTGTCGTTACATTAAAAAATATAATATAATATTTAGGCAAGCGTATGAGCTCGCTATATGACTAAATTTATAATCAAGATTTTAAAGGCGATAATAGATTAAAAATTAAATGTGATTTCTGCGGGATTACGCACCTGCCTTAGCTCGAGCATATGATATATATAGGCGCGACGGCGTCCATTGCCATTTTGGGCTAGGGGGTGAAAACTCCCAAAACTGATTGAGGACCTCATATTTTGCCATTATGGGCTATTGCCTACGGGGCTAGGGGATGACGATCCCCAAATGTGTAAAAGGCAGCTGAGGCGTAGTACGAGAAATCACGGGCCCAAAATATAAAAGTGAAATTATTAAAAAGAAATTTACCCGTTACTTATATTGTTATCATTTCTATTTACATGCTGATATGATATTTTCTATGCAAATCATGATATAGTTGTTTAATATTACTGTTCACACTGTGCTATGTCATTTCTTTATCCTACATGCATACTTAATTGGAATCTATGTTATATATGTTTAATTGTTATTATTCTTATTATATCATGTCAACATGTTATTATTATTAATACTATTATTGCTGTTTAATATTTTTATTTAAAGGCTTTGTTAGTATAAAACTTACGAGTCTGTTCTAACAGACTCTGTCACTAACGTGGCAGGTACTGGAGCATTTGATCACGGGATTGGGGAGAATGCCAGTCAAGAGAAAAATTAGTTTATTGTCTTATTTCCTAGAGAGTGACTATTTACTTATGTGTTCAGTTGAGACTATAGTAGTTCTGCTTCTTTTGCTTTAGGTGGATGTTTATTTTTGTTCTAAGATTTAGTATTGTGAACTATAGTAGTAGCATTTAATCTATTTAGTTTTCTTCCTCTGTTTAATTAATCTTCCTTCTCCCCTAACTTAGATAAATATTTAGTGTGACGGCTAGGGGCGTCACACCACCGTAGATATACAAAAGAAAATATTATTTAGGACAAATTACACTCAAATCTCTGAGTTTAATGCTTAATAACGCACAAATCTATATTTTTAAATTATAACAATGGCTCCCTGAGTTTTAATAAATTATCAAATGAGTCTTTTTTATTTTTTTTATTATTAAAATTTTTTAGAATCACCATTTTACCTCTACCCCTCTCTATCCTCCCGATACCATGCACGCGCAAGGCCGCGTGACCGCCGGTATAGAAAACTTTAGGTGTGTAATCAGAGTATCATGTTAAAAAACCTTCATATATACAAGATCAAAATCAAATTGCATATATTCTCTTAAATACAATAAACACTAACTGAATACTAATACAATTGCTTGTATTCAGTAAAAATAGCTTGTTATGTAATGAATCGTACTCTAAATGCTTGTATACCACTTGAATTCAAGGTAATGCAATAAATAGTTGCAAAAACACCACTATTCAACTCAAATTTATTGATATGTCATAAATAAGTCCCTAAAAGTGCCCATTCTCTAAAAATTATTCGATATACTGACAAAAAAAAAATTTGTCGGAATTACATTAAAACGCAATCAAAAGTCCCTAACAGATGTCAAACATCGATTTTCGATTAAAATACATTAATATAGCAAATATTAGTCGTGTAATCTGAGTATTATGTTAAAATACCTTTATATAGATAATATCAAAGTCAAATGACTTATATTCTCTTCAAATATAATAAAAATTAATTTAATACTCATATAATAGCTAGCATTCAGTTAACATAACAAATTATACAATGAATCGTACTCCAAATTCATTGATATGCCATAAATCAGTCCCTAAAAAAGCCAATTCTCTTAAAATTAATCAATATGCTGACAAATAGATGTGTAATTATAGGTATTAGATCGAAACGCAATCAAATATCCCTAATAGATCGTCAAATACCAATTTTCGATTTAAACACATCAATATAGTAAACATTAGGAGTGCAATAAGATTACAATATTAAAAAACCTTCATATAGACAATATATGAAGGTTTTTTGTATATATTCACTTCAAACACCAAAAAAACTAATTGAATACTCACACAATTGCTTGTATTCAATTACAATAAAAACTAATTAAATACTCACAAAATTGCTTGTATTCAGTTAAAATAACTTGTTTTTTTTTTTTTTTTTTTTTCAGTTAAAATAACTTGTTATGCAATGAATCGTACTCTGAATGCTTGTACTCCATTTAAATTCAACGTAATACAATGAATAGCTGTAAAAACATCACTATCCAACTCAAATTTATTGATATGTCATAAATCAGTAAGTAAAAGAGCCTATTCTCCTAAACTTGATCGATATACACACAAAAAAATATGTATTTGTTGGTATTACATTAAAACGCAATCAAAAGTCCCTAACAGATGCCAAACATCGATTTTCGATTAAAATCCATTAATATAGCAAACATTAGTCGTGTAATCTGAGTATTATTTTAAAATACTTTTATATAGACAATATCAAAGTCAAATGGCTTATATTCTCTTAAAATATAATAAAAACTAATTGAATACTCATATAATGGCTAGCATTTAGTTAACATAACTTATTATGCAATGAATCGTACTCCAAATTCATTGATATGTCATAAATCCGTCCCTAAAAGAGCCTATTCTCTTAAAATTAATCAATATGCTGACAAAAAGATGTGTAATTATAGGTATTACATCGAAACACAATCAAATAGCCATAATAGATCGTCAAATATCAATTTTCGATTGAAATACATTAATATAGTAAACATTTGGTGTGCAATCAGATTATAATATTAAAAAATCTTCATATAGATAAGATCAGAGTTAAATTGCATATATTCTCTTCAAATATAAAAAAAACTAATTGAATACTCACACAATTGCTTGTATTCAGTTAAAATAAAGGATTATAAAAATAAATCGTATTATAAATGCTTGTACACCACTTCAATTCAACGTAATGCAATGAATAGATGCAAAAACATCACTATTCAACTCAAATTCTTTAAAATGTCATAAATCAGTCCCTAAAAGTGCCTATTCTCTTAAACTTGATCGATATACTGATAAAAATGTGTAATTGTAGGTATTACTTTAAAATTCAATCAATCATCCATAATAGATTGCCAAATATCAATTTTCGAATAAAATACACCAACATTGCAAACATTAGGTGTGTATTCAGAGTTAAATTTTAAAAAATCTTCATATAAACAAGATCAAAATCAAATTACACATATTCTCTTCAAATAAAATAAAAACTAATTAAATACTCACAAAATTGCATGTATTCAGTTAACATAACTTATTAAATGCTTTGTACTCCACTTGAATTCAATGTAATGCAATGAATAGCTGCAAAAACATCACTATTCTACTCAAATTCATTGATATGTCATAAATTGGTCTCTAAAAGAGTCTATTCTCTTAGAATTGATTAATATGCTGACAAAAAGATATATATAATTGTAGGTATTATATTAAAACGCAATCAAACGTCTCTAATAGATCATCAAATATTAATTTTTGATTGAAATACAGCAATATAGCAAACATTATGTGTGTAATAAGAATATTATATTAAAGAACTTTCATATGGATAAGATCAAAGTCAAATTACATATATTCTTTTCAAATACAATAAAAACTAATTAAATACTAACAAAATGGCTAGCATGCAGTTAACATAACTTATTATGGAATAAATCGTACTCCAAATGCATGTATTCCACTTGAATTCAACATAATGCACTGAATTGCTGCAAAACATCACTATTTAACTAAAATTCATTGATATATCATAAATCAGTCCCAAAAAGAGCATATTCTCTTAAAATTGATCAATATAATGACAAAAAGTTGTATAATTGTAGGTATTACATAAAAAAGCAATTAAATGTCCCTAGTAGATTGCCAAATACCAATTTTCGATTAAAATATAGCAATAAAGCAAACATTAGGTGTATAATCAGAGTATAATATTAAAAAACCTTCATATAGACAAGATCAAAGTCAAATTGCATATATTCTCTTAAATAAAAAAAAAACTAATTGAATACTCACACAATTGCTTGTATTCAGTTAAAATAAAGGATTATAAAAATAAATCGTATTATAAATGCTTGTACACCACTTCAATTCAACGTAATGCAATGAATAAATGCAAAAACATCACTATTCAACTCAAATTCTTTAAAATGTCATAAATCAGTCCCTAAAAGTGCCTATTCTCTTAAACTTGATCGATATACTGATAAAAATGTGTAATTGTAGGTATTACTTTAAAATTCAATCAATCATCCATAATAGATTGCCAAATATCAATTTTCGAATAAAATACACCAACATTGCAAACATTAGGTGTGTATTCAGAGTTAAATTTTAAAAAATCTTCATATAAACAAGATCAAAATCAAATTACACATATTCTCTTCAAATAAAATAAAAACTAATTAAATACTCACAAAATTGCATGTATTCAGTTAACATAACTTATTAAATGCTTTGTACTCCACTTGAATTCAATGTAATGCAATGAATAGCTGCAAAAACATCACTATTCTACTCAAATTCATTGATATGTCATAAATTGGTCTCTAAAAGAGTCTATTCTCTTAGAATTGATTAATATGCTGACAAAAAGATATATATAATTGTAGGTATTATATTAAAACGCAATCAAACGTCTCTAATAGATCATCAAATATTAATTTTTGATTGAAATACAGCAATATAGCAAACATTATGTGTGTAATAAGAATATTATATTAAAGAACTTTCATATGGATAAGATCAAAGTCAAATTACATATATTCTCTTCAAATACAATAAAAGCTAATTAAATACTCACAAAATGGCTAGCATGCAGTTAACATAACTTATTATGGAATAAATCGTACTCCAAATGCATGTATTCCACTTGAATTCAACATAATGCACTGAATTGCTGCAAAACATCACTATTTAACTAAAATTCATTGATATATCATAAATCAGTCCCAAAAAGAGCCAATTCTCTTAAAATTGATCAATATAATGACAAAAAGTTGTATAATTGTAGGTATTACATTAAAAAGCAATTAAATGTCCATAGTAGATTGCCAAATACCAATTTTCGATTAAAATATAGCAATAAAGCAAACATTAGGTGTATAATCAGAGTATAATATTAAAAAACCTTCATATAGACAAGATCAAAGTCAAATTGCATATATTCTCTTAAATAAAAAAAAAACTAATTGAATACTCACACAATTGCTTGTATTAAGTTAAAATAACGGATTATGCAATGAATCGTACTCTGAATGCATGTACACCACTTCAATTCAACATAATGCAATGAATAGCTGAAAAAATATCACTATTCAACTCAAATTCAT
>KZ451886.1:579266-630930 GCA_002786265.1 Apostasia shenzhenica | reverse complement strand
GGTTATACCATATAAAACGCAATCAAAAGTCATCCTAACAGATTGCCAAACATCGAATTTTCGATTAAAATCCAATTAATATAACGAAACATTAGTCGTGTAAATCTGAGTATTATTTTTAAACATTAACTTTTATAAACGACCAATATTCAAAGTCATCAAATAGGCTTATATTCTCTTTAAAATATAATAAAAACTAATTGAATACTCATAAATGGCTAGCCATTAGCTTAACATAACTATTATGCAATGAATCGTTACTCCACGAATTCATTGATCATGTCATACAAATCCGTCCCCTCTAAAAGAACGCTCTATTTCATCTTAAAATTAATACAACTATCGCTGACAAAAAGATGTTGCTGTAATTATAGGTATACATCGCAAACACAATCAAATAGGCCATTAATAGTCCGTCAAATTATCAATTCTCATCATTGACAATACATATAATATAGTATAATATTTGGTGTGTGCAATCAGATTATTAATATTAAAACTTTCATATAGATAAGATCAGAGTTCAATGCATACTATTCTCCTTCCAAAATATAAAAAACTAAGTTTGAAACCACACCACAATTGCTTGTACTTCAGTTAAAATAAAGGATTATAAAAATAAATCGTCATTATAAATGCGCTTTGGTACACCACTTCAATTCAAACGTAATGCACTGAATAAATGCCAAAAACATCACTAATTCAACTCAAATTCTTTTAAAATGTCATCTAACAACACGTCACCATAAAAGTGCCTAATTCTCTTAAACCTTGATCGTATAACTGATAAAAAAATGTGTAATTGTAGGTATTACTTTAAAAATTCAATACATCACATCCATTAATAGATTGGCCAAAGATATCAATTCTCGTAATAAACTTACACCAACATTGCCAAACATTAGGTTGTCAATTCAGATGTTTAAAATTTTAAAAACATCTTCATATAAAAACAAGATCAAAATCAAAATACAACATATTCCTTCAAATTAAAATAAAAAACTAATTAAATACTCACAAAAATTCGCCATGTATTCCAGTTAACATAACTTAATTTAAATGCTTTTGTACTTCCACTTGAATTTCAATGTAATGCAATGAATAGCTGCCAAAAAACCGATCCCCTATTCTACTCAAATCATTGATTATGTCATAAATCGGTCTCTAAAAGAGTCTATTCTCTCTAGAATTTGATTAATTATGGCTGACAAAAAGATATAGCTATAATGTAGGGTATTATATTAAAAACGCAATCAAACGTCTCTAATAGATCATTCAAATATTAATTTTTGATTGAAATAACAGCAATATTAAGCAAAACATTACTGTGTGTAATAAAGAATATTATATTAAAGAAACTTTCCACTATGGATAAGATCAAATTCAAATTAACATATATTCTCTTCAAATACAATAAAAGCTAATTAAAACTACCAACAACGGCTTAGCACAGCAGTCTAACATAACTTATCTATCGTAATTAAAATCGTAACTCCACAATGCATGCTATTCCACTTGAATTCAACATAATGCACTGAATTGCTGCAAAACATCACTATTTAACTTAAATCAATTGATATATTATCATAAATCAGTCCCAAAAAGAGCCACATCTCTTACAAAATTGCATCCACATATAATTGACATCAAAAAAGTTGTATAATTGTAGGTATTACATTAAAAACGCAATTAAAAATGTCCATAAGTTAGGCATTGCCAAAATACCAATTTTCGATTAAACATATACCCAATAAATGCAAACACATTAGGTGTCTAAAATCAGCAGTATATATATTAAAAACCTTCATATAGACAAGATCAAAGTCAAATTGATATCATATTCTCGTTACAATAAAAAAAAAAACTAATGACATACTCACACAATTGTCTTGTTATTAAGTTAAAAAATAACGGATTATGCCAATGAATCGTACTCTGAATGCATGCGTACACCACTTCAACTTCAAACATTAATTGCAATGAATAGCTGGAAAAAATATCCCACTATTCCAACTCAAATTTATTAATATGTCATTAAATCCCCTTAAAAGAGGCATATTTCTCTTAAAATTAATCAATATGCTGAGTAAAAAGAATGTGTAATCTACTAGGTATTACAATCGAAAACGCAAATCAAAATAGCTCCCTAATCAGATCGTCAAATATCAGATTGTTCAATTGCAAATACATTTAATATAGTAACATTTTAGTGTGCAATCAGATTATAAATTAAAAAACCTCTCATATAAACAAGATCAAATTTGTCAATTCAATATATTCTTCATTCAAATACAAAAAAACAACTAACTCAATACTCACACCAATTTTGAGCTGTATCAGCTTAAAATTAATGGATTATTAAAATAAATCTACTATAAATGCTTCGTACACCACCTTTAATTCAACGTCAATACAATGCAATAGCTACAAAAAACATCACTAATTCAAACTCAAAACTTCTTTAAAAATGTCCATAAATCAGTCCCGTGAAAGAGCACTATTCTCTTAAACTTGATTCGATTATACTGATAAATAAAAAGATGTTGTTAATTGTACGTATTACCTTAAAACTCACCAATCAAAACATCCCAAATAGATTGCCAAAAATCAATTTTCGAATGACAAACATACAAGTATATAGCAAACATTCAGGTGTGATTAATCAGAGTTAAAATTTAAAAAAAACCTTCAATAATAAACAAGTATCAAAATGCAAATCTACACACTATTCTTTCCAATATAAAAATAAAAACTAACTATTAAAGTACTCACAAAATTGCTTGTATTCAGTTAAAAAATTTTACTCACCTTGTTAATCAATGAATCATTACTCTGAATGCTTGTCTCCATTTGAAATTCAAACGCATAATACAAATGAAATAGCTGTAAAAACATCACTATTCAACTCAAATTTATTGAATATGCTCATAATCAAGTAAGTAAAAAAGACCATTCTCCTAAACTTGATCATATACAACACAAAAAAAACTCATGATGTATTGGTTGGTATTACATTTAAAACGCACATCAAAAGTGCACCTAACAGATGCCAAACATACGCATTTTCAATAAAATCCAATCTAATATAAACAAACATTAGCGTCGGTCTGCTAATCTGCGAGTATATTTTAAAATACTTTTCTATTATAGACAATATCAAAGTACAAATGGCTTATATTCTCTTAAAAATATAATAAACATCTAATTGAATACTCATATAATGGCTAAGCATTTAGTTATATCATAACTTATTACTGCAATGACACGCTCCTAAATTCATTGATATTCATAAATCCGCTCCCTAAAAAGCAGCCTATTCTCTGAAATTAATCAATATGCTGTAATAAAAGATGTGTTTAATTATTATAGGTTATACACGAAACACAATCAAATATCTCCTAATTAAATGTCAAATATATTATTTTGAATTGAAATACATTAATATAGTTAAACAATTTAGGTGTGCAATCAAGATTATAATATTTAAAAACCTTCATATAGACAAGATCAAAGTCAAATTGCATATATTCTCTTCAAATACAAAAAAAAAACTAATTGAATACTCACACAATTGCTTGTTAATTCAGTTTAAAATAACGTATTTGCAATGAATTCGTACTCAAAAAATGCTTATACACTACTTGAATTCAACGTAATGCAACGAAATAGCTGCAAAAACGTCACTTATTAAATCTCAAAATTCTTTAAAAATTGTTCAAAAAAACAGTCCCTAAAGAGCCTATTCTCTTAAACGTTGGATCGATATAGCTAATAAAAAGATGTGTAATTGTAGATTACAACTTAAAATTCAATCAAAACATACCTTACTAAAATTGCTCAAAATATAAATTTTCCGAAATGAAATACAGCAAATGACAACATTAGGTTGTGTAATCAGAGTTAAATTTTAAAAACCTTTATATAAACAAGATCAAAATCAAATTACACATATTCTCTTCAAATAAAATAAAAACTAATTAAATACTCACAAAATTGCTTGTATTCAGTTAAAATAACTTGTTATGCAATGAATCGTACTCTAAATGCTTGTACTCCATTTAAATTCAACGTAATACAATGAATAGCTGCAAAAACATCACTATTCAACTCAAATTCATTGATATGTCATAAATAAGTCACTAAAAGTGCCAATTCTCTAAAAATTATTCGATATACTGACAAAAAAATATGTATTTGTCGGTATTACGTTAAAACGCAATCAAAAGTCCCTAACAGATGTCAAACATCGATTTTTAATTAAAATACATTAATATAGCAAATATTAGTCGTGTAATCTGAGTATTATGTTAAAATACCTTTATATAGACAATATCAAAGTCAAATGACTTATATTCTCTTCAAATATAATAAAAATTAATTGAATACTCATATAATAGCTATCATTCAGTTAACATAACAAATTATATAATGAATCGTACTCCAAATTCATTGATATGCCATAAATCAGTCCCTAAAAAAGCCAATTCTCTTAAAATTAATCAATATGCTGACAAATAGATGTGTAATTATAGGTATTAGATCGAAACACAATCAAATGTCCCTAATAGATCGTCAAATATCAATTTTTGATTGAAATACATTAATATAGTAAACATTTGGTGTGCAATCAGATTATAATATTAAAAAACATTCATATAGACAAGATCAAAGTCAAATTGCATATATTCTCTTCAAATACAAAAAAAAACTAATTGAATACTCACACAATTGCTTGTATTCAGTTAAAATAACGGATTATATAAATAAATCGTACTATAAATGCTTGTACACCACTTCAATTCAACGTAATGCAATGAATAGCTGCAAAAACATCACTATTCAACTCAATTTCTTTAAAATGACATAAATCAGTCGCTAAAAGAGCCTATTCTCTTAAACTTAATCGATATACTGATAAAAAGATGTGTAATTGTAGGTATTATCTTAAAGTTCAATCAAACATCCCTAATAGATTGCCAAATATCAATTTTCGAATGAAATACAGCAATATAGCAAACATTAGGTGTGTAATCAGAGTTAAATTTTAAAAAACCTTCATACAAACAAGATCAAAATCAAATTACACATATTCTCTTCAAATAAAATAAAAACTAATTAAATACTCACAAAATTGCTTGTATTCAGTTAAAATAACTTGTTATGCAATGAATCGTACTCTGAATGCATTGTACTCCACTTGAATTCAACGTAATGCAATGTAAAGCTGTAAAAACATCACTAATCAACTCAAATTCATTGATATGTCATAAATTAGTACTAAAAGAGCTTAGTCTTTTAGAATTGTTTAATACCTGACAAAAAGAAGTGTAATTGTAGGTATTACATTAAAACGAAGACAAATGTCTCTAATAAATCGCCAAATATCAATTTTCGATTGAAATATAGCAATATAGCAAACATTATGTGTGTAATCAGAGTATTATGTTAAAGAACCTTCATATCGACAAAATCAAAGTAAAATTACATATATTCTTTTTAAATACAATAAAAACTAATTAAATACTCACAAAATGGCTAGCATTCAGTTAACATAACATATTATGGAATAAATCGTACTCCAAATGCTAGTATTTCACTTGAATTCAACACAATGCAATGAATTGCTGCAAAACATCACTATTTAACTTAAATTCATTGATATATTATAAATCAATCCCTAAAAGAGTCTATTCTCTTAAAATTGATCAATATAATGACAAAAAGCTGTGTAGTTATAGGTATTACATTAAACACAATCAAATATCACTAATTGATTGCCAAATATTAATGTTCGATTGAAATACATCAATATAGCAAACATTAGGTGTGTAATTAGAGTATAATGTTAACAAATCTTCATATGGATAAGATCAAAGTCAAATTGTATATATTCTCTTCAAATACAATAAAAACTAATTGAATACTCACACATTTGCTTTTATTCAGTTAAAATAATGTATTGTGCAATGAATCGTACCCTGAATGCTTTTACACCACTTGAATTTAACGTAATGCAATGAATAGCTGCAAAAACATCACTATTCCACTCAAATTGATTGATATGTCATAAATAAGTCCCTAAAAGAGCTTATTCTCTTAAATTTGATCAATATACTTATAAAAAGATGTGTAATTATAGGTATTATTTTAAAACGCAAACAAATGTCACTAATAGATTGTCAAATATCACTTTTCAATTGAAATACACCAATATAGTAAATATTAGGTGTGCATACAGATTATAATACTAAAAAACCTTCATATAGACAAGATCAAAGTCAAAGTGCAAATATTCTTTTCAAATACAAAAAAAACTAATTGAATGCTCAAAGAATTGCTTGTATTCTGTTAAAATAACGGATTATGCAATAAATCATACTCTGAATGCTTGTACATCACTTCAATTCAACATAATCCAATGAATAGCGGCAAAAACATCATTCAACTCAAATTCTTTGAAACGTCATAAATCAGTCCCTAAAAGAGCCTATTCTCTTAAAATTGATCGATATACTTACAAAAAGATATGTAATTGTAGGTATTACTTTAAAACGCAAACAAATGTCCCTAATAGATCGTCAAATATCACTTTTCGATTAAAATACATCAATATAGTAAACATTAGGTGTGCAATCAGATTATAATATTAAACAATCTTCATATAGACAAGATCAAAATCAAATTGCAAATATTCTCTTCAAACACAAAAAAAATTAATTGAATACTCATAGAATTGCTTGTATTCAGTTAAAATAGCGGATTATGCAATGAATCGTACTCTGAATGCTTGTACACCACTTGAATTCAAGGTAATGCAATGAATAGCTGCAAACACATTACCATTCAACTCAAATTCATTGATATGTCGTAAATTAGTAACTAAAAGTGCCTATTCTCTAAACATTGATCGATGTACTGACAAAAAGATTTTGTATTTATATGTATTACATTAAAACGCAATCAAAAGTCCCTAACAGGTGCCCAAACATCAACTTTCGATTAAAATACATTAATATAGCAAATATTGGTCGTATAATCTGAGTATTATGTTAAAATACCTTCATATAGACAATATCAAAGTCAAATGGCTTATATTCTCTTCAAATATAATAAAAATTAATTGAATACTCATATAATAGTCAGCATTCAGTTAACATAACTTAGTATGCATTGAATCGTACTCCAAATGCATGTATTCCACTTGAATTCAACATAATGCAATGAATTGCTGCAAAAACATCACTATTCAACTCAAATTCATTGATATGTTAAAAATCAATCCCTAAAAAAGCCTATTCTCGTGAACTTGATGGATATACTGATAAAAAGATGTGTAATTGTAGGTGTTACATTAAAAAACAAATAAATGTCCCTAATAGATTGCCAAATATGAATTTTCGATTGAAATACATCAATATAGCTAACTTTAGGTGTAAAATCAGAGTATAATGTTAAACAACCTTCATATAGACAAGTTCAAAATTAAATTGCATATATTATCTTAAAATACATTAAACACTAATTGAATACTAACACAATTGCTTGTATTCAGAAAAAAAAAATTACTTGTATTCAGAAAAAATAACTTGTTATGCAATGAATCGTACTCTGAATGCTTGTGGACCACTTGAATTCAAGGTAATGCAATAAATTGCTGCAAAAACATCCTATTAACTCAGATTCATTGATATGTCAAAAATCAGTCTCTAAAAGTGTCTATTCTCTAATGGTTGATCGATATACTTACAAAAAGATTTGTATTTGTAGGTATTACATTAAAACGCAATCAAAAGTCCCTAACAGAAGCCAAACATCGATTTTCGACTAAAATACATTAATATAGTAAATATTAGCTGTGTAATCTGAATATTAAGTTAAAAAACCTTCATATGGACAAGATCAAAGTCAACTTACTTATATTCTCTTCAAATATAATAAAAACTAATTAAATACTCACAAAATTGCTTGTATTCAGTTAAAACAACTTATTATGCAATGAATCGTACTCTGAATGCTTGTACTCCTCTTGAATTCAACGTAATGCAATGAATAGCTGCAAAAAACATCACTATTCAACTCAAATTCATTGATATATCATAAATCAGTCCCTAAAAGAGCCTATTCTCTTAGAATTGATTAATATCTGACAAAAAGATGTGTAATTATAGGTATTACATTAAAACGAAAACTAATGTCTCAAATAGATCGTCAAATATCAATTTTCGATTGAAATACATCAATATTGCAAACATTAGGTGTGTAATCAGAGTATAATATTAAAAAACCTTCATATAGACAAGATCAATGTCAAATTGCATATATTCTCTTCAAATACAAAAAAAATTAATTGAATACTCACACAATTGTTTGTATTCTATTGAAAAAATTTATTATGCAATGAATCGTACTCTGAATGCTTGTACTCCACTTGAATTCAACGTAATGCAATGCATAACTGGAAAAACATTATTCAACTCAAATTCAATGATATATCATAAATCAGTACCTAAAAGAGCCTATTCTCCTAAACTTGATCGATATACTAACAAAAAAATGTGTAATTGTAGGTATTATATTAAAATACAATCAAATGTCCCTAATAAATCGCCAAATATCAATTTGCAAATGAAATACATCAATATAGCGAACATTAGGTGTGTAATCAGAGTATAATGTTAAAAAATTTTCATATAGACAAGAATAAAATTAAATTGCATATATTCTCTTCAAATACAATAAACACTAATTGAATACTTACAAAATTGCTTGTATTCAGTAAAAATAATTTGTTATACAATGAATCATACTTTGAATGCTTGTACACCACTTGAATTTATGGTAATGCAATGAATAGCTGCAAAAACATAACTTTTCAACACAAATTCATTGATATGTCATAAATTAATCCCTAAAAGTGTCTATTCTCTAAAAATTGATTGATATACTAATAAAAAGATATGTATTTGTAGTTATTACATTAAAACGCAATCAAAAGTTCCTAACAGATGCCAAACATCAATTTTCGTTTTCAATATATTAATATAGCAAATATTAGTTGTGTAATCTAAGTATTAAGTTAAAATACCATCACATAGACTATATCAAAGTCAAATGACTTATATTCTCTTCAAATATAATAAAAACTAATTGAATACTCATATAATGACTAGCATTCAGTTAACATAACTTATTATGCAATGAATCGTACTTCAAATGCATGTATTCCACTTGAATTTAACATAATGCAATGAATTGCTGCAAAAACATCAACTCAAAGTTTTTGAAATATCATAAATCAGTCCCTAAAAGAGCCTATTCTCTTAAACTTGATCAATATACTAACAAAAAGATGTGTAATTGTAGGTATTACATTAAAACGCAATCAAACGTCCCTAATAGATCGTCGAATATCAATTTTCGATTGAAATACAGCAATATAGCAAACATTAGGTGTGTAATCAGAGTGTTATGTTAAAAAATTTTCATATAGACAAGATCAAAGGCAAATTACATATATTCTATTCAAATACAATAAAAACTAATTAAATACTCACAAAATTGCTTGTATTCAGTTAAAATAACTTATTATGCAATGATTCGTACTCTGAATACTTGTACTCCACTTGAATTCAACGTAATGTAATGAATAGCTGCAAAAATATCACTATTCAACTCAAATTCATTGATATGTTATAAATCTGTCCCTGAAATAGCCTATTATCTTAGAATTGATCAATATGCTGATAAAAAGATGAATATTTGTTGGTATTATATTAAAGCGCAATCAAATGTCTCTAATAGATCATCAAATATCAATTTTCGATTGAAATATATTAATGTTGCAAATATTAGGTGTGTAATAAGAGTATAATAATAAAAAACCTTCATATAGGTATATATTCTCTTCAAATACAACAAAAACTAATTGAATACTCACACAATTGCTTGAATTTAGTTAAAATAACTTATTATGCAATGAATCGTACCCTGAGTGCTTATATGCGTAATGAAATGAATAACTGCAAAAATATCACTATTTCACTGAAATTTATTCATGTGTCATAAATGAGTCCCTAAAAGAGCCGATTCTCTTAAATTTAATCGATATACTTACAAAAAGATGTGTAATTATCGGTATTAATTTAAAACGCAATCAAATGTTCCTAATAGATCGCCAAATATCAATTTTCGATTGAAATACAGAATATGACAAACATTAGATTTGTAGTCAGAGCATTATGTTAAAAAATCATCATATAGACAAGATCAAAGTCAAATTACATATATTTTCTTCAAATACAATAACAACTAATTGAATACTCACAAAATTGCTTATATTAAGTTAAAATAACTTATTATGTAATGAATCGTACTCTGAATGCTTGTACTCCACTTGAATTCAACGTAATGCAATGAATAACTGGAAAAACATCACTATTCAGCTCAAATTCATTGATATGTTATAAATTAGTCCATAAAAGAGCCTATTCTCCCACACTTGATCGATATACTGATAAAAAGATGTGTAATTATAGGTATTATATTAAAACCTAATTAAATGTCCCTAATAGATCGCCAAATATAAATTTGCGAATGAAATACATCAATATAGCGAACATTAGGTGTGTAATCAGAGTAAAATATTAAAAAATCTTCATATAGAGAAGATCAAAATTAAATTGCATATATTCTCTTTAACACGAATTGAATACTAACACAATTGTTTGTATTCAGTAAAAATAACTTGTTATGCAATGAATCGTACTCTGAATGCTTGTACACCACTTGAATTCAAGGTAATGCAATGAATAGCTGCAAAAAAACATCACTATTCAACTCAAATTCATTGATATGTAATAAATCAGACCTAAAATTACCTATTCTCTAAACATTGATCGATATACTGACAAAAAGATATGTATTTGTAGGTATTACATGAAAACACAATCAAAAGTCACTAACAGATGCCAAACATCAATTTTCGATTAAAATACGTGAATATAGCGAACATCAGTCGTGTAATCTGAGTATTATGTTAACATACCCTCATATAGACAATATCAAAGTCAAATGACTTATATTCTCTTCAAATATAATAAAAATTAATTGAATACTCATACAATGGCCAGCATTCAGTTAACATAACTTAGTATGCATTGAATCGTACTCCAAATGCATGTATTCCACTTGAATTCAACAAAAACATCACTATTCAACTCAAATTCATTGATATGTTAAAAATCAATCCCTAAAGAGCCTATTCTCGTGAACTTAATTGATATACTGATAAAAAAATGTGTAATTGTAGGTGTTACATTAAAAAATAAATAAATGTCCCTAATAGATCGACAAATACAAATTTTCAACTGAAATACAATAATATAGCAAACATTATGTGTGTAATCAAAGTATTATATTAAAAAACCTTCATATAGATAAGCTCAAAGTCAAGCTACATATATTTTCTTCAAATATAACAAAAACTAATTAAATACTTACAAAATTGCCTGTATTAAGTTAAAATAAATTATTATGCATTGAGTCGTATTCTGAATACTTGTACTCTACTTGAATTCAACTCAAATTCATTGTTGTCATAAATCAGTTCCTAAAATAGATGTGTAATTATAGGTATTAATTAAAACGCAATCAAATGTCTCTAATAGATCGTCAAATATCAATTTTTGATTGAAATACATCAATAGTGCAAACATTTGGTGTGTAATCAGAGTATAATATTAAAAAACCTTCATATAAACAAGATCATAGTCAAATTGTATAGATTCCCTTCAAATACAAAAAAACTACTTGAATACTTATATAATTGCTGGTATTCAGTTAAAATAACGTATTATGCGATGAATCGTACTCTGAATGCTAGTACACCACTTGAATTCAATGTAATGCAATGAATAGCTGCAAAAACATAACTATTCAACTCAAATTCTATGATATGTCATAAATAAGTCCCTAAAAGGGCCTATTCTCTTAAACGTGATCGATATACTGACAAAAAGATGTGTAATTATAGGTATTACATTAACACGCAATAAAATGTCCCTAATAATTTGCCAAATATCAATTTTCGATTGAAATACATTAATATAGCAAATATTAGGTGTGTAATCAGAGTATAATGTTAAAAAACCTTCATATAGACAAGATCATAGTCAAATTGTATATATTCTCTTCAAATACAAATATAACTAATTGAATACTCACGCATTGCTTATATTAAGTTGAAATAACGTATTATGCAATGAATCATACTCTGAATACTTGTACTCCACTTGAATTTATCGTAATACATTGAAAAGATGCCAAAATAATTCAACTCAAATTCAATGATATGTCATAAATTAGTTCCTAAACGAGCCTATTCTCTTAAACTTGATCTATATACTGACAAATAGATATGTAATTATAGGTATTATATTAAAACACAAACAAATGTTTCTAATAGATCGTCAAATATTAATTTTCGATTAAAATACATCAATATTGCAAACATTAGGTGTGCAATCAGAGTATAATATGAAAAAATCTTCATATAAATAAGATCAAAGTCAAATTGCATATATTCTCTTCAAATACAAAACAAACTAATTGAATACTCACATAATTGCATGTATTCAGTTAAAATAACGTATTAAGCAATTAATCGTACTCTGAATGCTAGTACACCACTTGAATTCAACGTAATGCAATCAATATCTGCAAAAATAAAACTATTCAACTCAAATTCTATGATATGTCATAAATAAGTCCCTAAAAGGGCCTATTCTCTTAAACTTAATTGATATACTGACAAAAAGATGTGTAATTGTTGGTATTACAATAAAACACAATCAAATGTCCCTAATAGTTCGCCAAATATCTATTTTCGATTGAAATACATTAATATTGCAAATATTAGGTGTGTAATTAGAGTATAATATTAAAAAACATTCATATAGATAAGATCAAAGTCAAATTGCAAATATTCTCTTCAAATACAAAATAAACTAATTGAATACTCACACAATTGATTGTATTCTGTTGAAATAACTTATTATGCAATGAATCGTACTCTGAATGCTTATACTCCACTTGAATTCAACGTAATGCAATGAATAGCTGCAAAAACATCACTATTCAACTCAAATTCATTGATATGTCATAAATCAGTTCCTAAAAGAGTCTATTCTCTTAAAATTGATCAATATGCTGATAAAAAGATGTGTAATTATAGGTATTACAATAAAACAAAATCGAATGCCTCTAATCAATCGTCAAATATCAATTTTCGATTGAAATACATTAATATAACAAATATTAGGTGTGTAATCAAAGTATAATGTTAAAAAACTTTCATATAGACAAGATCAAAGTCAAATTGCATATATTATCTTAAAATACAAATATAACTAATTGAATACTCACACATTGCTTGTATTATGTTGAAATAATGTATTATGCAATGAATCATACTCTGAATGCTTGTACTCCAATTGAATTCAACGTAATACAATGAATAAATGTAAAAATATCTCTATTCAACTCAAATTCAATGATATGTCATAAATCAGTTCCTAAAAGAGCCTATTCTCTTAAACTTGATCGATATACTAACAAATAGATGTGTTATTATATGTATTATATTAAAAACACAATTAAATGTCACTAATAGATCGTCAAATATCAATTTTCGAATGAAATACATCAATATTACAAACATTAGGTGTGTAATCAGAGTTTAATATTAAAAAATCTTCATATAAACAAGATCAAAGTCAAATTGCATATATTCTCTTTAAATACAAAAGAAACTAATTGAATACTCACATAATTGCTTGTATTCAGTTAAAATAACATATTATAAAAATAAATCGTACTATAAATGCTTGTACACCACTTCAATTCAACGTAATGCTATGAATAGCTACAAAAACATCACTATTCAACTCAAATTCTTTAAAATGTCATAAATCAGTCCCAAAAAGGGCCTATTCTCTTAAATTTGATCGATATACTGACAAAAAGATGTGTTATTGTAGGTATTACATTAAAACACAATCAAATGTCCCTAATAGTTTGCCAAATATCACTTTTCGATTGAACTACATCAATATTGCAAATATTAGGTGTGTAATCAGAGTATAACGTTAAAAAACCTTCATATAGATAAGATCAAAGTCAAATTGCATTTATTCTCTTCAAATATAAAACAAACTAATTGAATACTCACACAATTGCTTGTATTCTGTTGAAATAACTTATTATGCAATGCATCGTACGCTGAATGCTTGTACTCCACTTGAATTCAACGTAATGCAATGAATAACTGGAAAAACATCACTATTCAAGTCAAATTCATTGATATATCTTAAATCAGTCCCGAAAAGAGCCTATTCTCCTAACTAAAATTGATCGATATACTAAGCCACAATCAAATGTCCCTAATAGATCGCAAAATATAAATTTGAGAATGAAATATATCAATATAGCGAACATTAGGTGTGTAATCAGAGTATAATATTAAACAACCTTTATATAGACAAGAACAAAATTAAATTGCATATATTCTCATCAAATACAATAAACACTAATTGAATACTAACACAATTACTTGTATTCAGTAAAAATAACTTGCTATGTAAAGAATCGTACTCTGAATGCTAGTACACCACTTGAATTCAACGTAATGTAATGAATAGCTGCAAAAACATAACTATTCAACTCAAATTCTATGATATGTCATAAATTCCCCCCTAAAATGGCCTATTCTTTTAAACTTGATCGATGTACTGACAAAAAGATGTGTAATTATAGGTATTACATTATACTGCAATCAATGTCCCTAATAGATCGCCAAATATCAATTATTTATTGAAATACATCAATATAACAAATATTAGGTGTGTAATCAGAATATAATGTTAAAAAAACCTTCATATAGACAAGAACGAAATCAAATTGCATATATTCTCTTAAAATACAATAAATACTAATTGAATACTAACATAATTGCTTGTATTTAGTAATCATAACTTGTTATGCAATGAATCGTACTCTGAATGCTAGTACACCACTTGAATTCAAGGTAATGCAATGAATAGCCGTAAAAACATCACTATTCAACTCTAATTCATTGATATGTCATAAATCAGTCCCTAAAAGTGCCTATTCTCTAAAGGTTTATCGATATATACTGACAAAAAGATATGTAAGTAGGTATTACTTTAAAATGCAATCAAAAGTCTCTAACAAATGCTAAACATTGATTTTCGATTAAAATATATTAATATAGCAAATATTAGTCGTGTAATATGAGTATTATATTAAAATACCTTCATATAGACAATATCAAAGTCAAACGACATATAGTTTCATCAATTATAATAAAAACTAATTGAATACTCATATAATGGCTAGCATTCAGTTAACATAACTTATTATGCAATGAATCGTACTCCAAATGCATGTATTCCACTTGAATTCAACATAATGCAATGAATTGCTTCAAAAACATCACTTTTCAACTCAAATTCATTGATATATCGTAAATCAGTCCCTAAAAGAGCCTATTCTCGTAAACTTGATCGATATACAGACAAAAAGATGTGTAATTGTACGTGTTCATTACAAAGTAATCAAATGTCCCTAATAGATCGCCAAATACCAATTTTTGTTTGAAATGCAGTAATATAGCAAACATTATTTGTGTAATTTGAGTATTATGTTAAAAAACTTTAATATGTACAAAATCAAAGTCAAATTACATATATTCTCTTCAAATATAATAAAAACTAATTGAATAATCATATAATGGCTAGCATTCAGTTAACATAACTTATTATGCAATGAATCGTACTCCAAATGCATGTATTTCACTTGAATTCAACATAATGCAATGAATTGCTGTAAAAATATCACTTTTCAACTCAAATTCATTGATATGTCGTAAATCAGTCCCTAAAAAAGCCTTTTCTCGTAAACTTGATCAATATACTGATAAAAAGATGTGTAATTATACATGTTACATTAAAAAGCAATCAAATGTCCTAACAGATCACCAAATACCACTTTTTGATTTAAATACAGCAATGTAGCAAACATTATGTGTGTAATCAGAATATTATGTTAAAAAACCTTCATATAGACAAGATCAAAGATAAATTGCATATATTATCTTCAAATACAATAAAAACTAATTGAATACTCACACAATTGCTATTATTCAGTTAAAATAATGTATTATGCAATGAATCGTATCCTGAATGCTTATACACCACTTGAATTCAACATAATGCAATGAATAGCTGCAAAAACATTACTATTCCACTCAAATTCATTGATATGTCATAAATAAGTCCCTAAAAAGCCTATTGTCTTAAATTTGATTGATATACTTGCAAAAAGATGTGTAATTGTAGGTATTATATTAAAACGCAATCAAATGTCCCTAATAAATGTCAAATATCAATTTTCGATTGAAATACTTTAATATTGCAAACATTATGTGTGTTATCAGAGTATCATGTTAAAAAACCTTCATATAGACAAGATCAAAGTCAAATTACATATATTCTCTTCAAATACAATAAAAACTAATTAAATACTCTCAAAATTGACTGTATTCAGTTAAAAAAACTTATTATGTAATGAATCGTACCCTAAATGCTTGTACTTCACTTGAATTCAACGTAATGCAATCAATAGCTGCAAAAACATCACTATTCAACTCAAATTCATTGATATGTTATAAATTAGTCCCTAAAAGATGTTATTCTCTTAGAATTGATCAATATACAGATAAAAAGATGTGTAATTATAGGTATTACATTAAAACACAATCAAATGTCTCTAATAGATCGTCAAATATCAATTTACGATTGAAATACATCATTATTGCAAGCATTATGTGTGTATTCAGAGTATTATGTTAAAAAACCTTCATATAGACAAGATCAAATTCAAATTACATATATTCTCTTCAAAAAACAATAAAAACTAATTAAATACTCACAAAATTATTTGTATTCAGTTAAAATAACTTATTATGCAATGAATCGAACTCTGAATACTTATACACCACTTGAATTCAACGTAATGCAATGAATAGCTGCAAAAACATAACTATTCAACTCAAATTATATGATATGTCATAAATAAGTCACTAAAAGGTCCTATTCTCTTAAACTTTATCGATATAATGACAAAAAGATGTGTAATTGTAGGTATTATATTAAAACACAATCAAATGTCCCTAATAGATCCCCAAATATCAATTTTCGATTGAAATACAACATTATAGCAAACATTAGATTTGTAATCAGAGCATTATGTTAAAAAACCTTCATATAGACAAGATAAAAGTCAAAGTACATATATTTTCTTCAAATACAAAAAAAACTAATTGAATACTCACAAAATTGCATGTATTCAGTTAAAATAACTTATTATGCAATGAATCGTACTCTGAATACTTGTACTCCACTTGAATTCAACGTAATGCAATGAATAACTGAAAAATCATCACTATTCAACTCAAATTTATTGATATGTCATAAATCAGTTCCTAAAAGAGCCTATTCTCCTAAAATTAATCGATATACCGACAAAAAGAAGTGTAATTATAGGTATTATATTAAAACACAATCAAATAACCCTAATAGATCGTCAAATATCAATTTGCGAATGAAATACATCAATATAGCAAACATTTGGAGTGTTATCAGAGTATAATATTAAAAAATCTTCATATAGACAAGAACAAAATCAAATTGCATATATTCTCTTCAAATATAATAAACACTAATAGAATACTAACACAATTGCCTATATTCAGTAAAAATAACTTGTTATGTAATGAATCGTACTTTGAATGCTTGTACACCACTTGAATTCAAGGTAATGCAATGAATAACAGCAAAAACATCACTATTCAACTCAAATTCATTGATATGTGATAAATCCATCCCTAAAATTGCCTATTCTCTAAACATTGATCAATATACTGATAAAAAGATATGTATTTGTAGGTATTACATTAAAACACAATCAAAAGTCTCTGACAGATGCCAAACATCGATTTTCGATTAAAATACATAAATATAGCAAACATTAAGCGTGTAATCTGAGTATTATATTAAAAATTTTTTATATAGACAATATCAAAATCAAATAACTTATATTCTCTTCAAATATAATAAAAACTAATTGAATACTCATATAATGGCTAGCATTTAGTTAACATAACTTATTATGCAATAAATCGTACTTCAAATGCATGTATTCTACATGAATTCAGCATAATGCAATGAAAATCTGCAAAACAATTGATCAATATAATGACAAAAAGTTGTGTAATTGTAGGTATTATATTAAAATACAATCAAATATCACTAATTGATCACCAAATAGCAATATTCGATTGAAATACATCAATATAGCAAACATTTAGTGTGTAATCAGAGTATAATGTTAACAAACCTTCATATAGACAAGATTAAAGTCAAATTGCATATATTCTCTTCATATACAATAAAAATTAATTGAATACTCACACAATTGCTTATATTCAGTTAAAATAACTTATTATGTAATGAATCGTACCCTGAATACTTATACACCACTTGAATTCAATGTAATAAAATGAAAAGCTGCAAAAACATCACTATTTCACTCAAATTCATTTATATGTCATAAATGAGTCCCTAAAAGAGCCTATTCTCAAAAACGTGATGGATATACTGACAAAAAGATGTGTAATTGTGTGTGTTACATTAAAAAGCAATCAAATATCCCAAATAGATGGCCAAATACCAATTTTCGACTGAAATACAGCAATATAGCAAACATTATGTTTGTAATCAGAGTATTATGTTAAAAATCCTTCATATAGACAAGATCAAAGTCAAATTAAATATATTCTCTTCAAATACAATAAAAACTAATTAAATACTCACAAAATTACCTGTATTCAGTTAAAATAACTTTTTATGCAATGAATCGTACTCTGAATGCTTGTACTCTACTTGAATTCGACGTAATGCAATGAATACCTGTAAAAACATCACTATTCCACTTGAATTCATTGATATGTCATTAATCAGGCCCTAAAAGAGTCTATTCTCTTAGAATTGATCGATATACTTGCAAAAAGATGTGTAATTATAAGTATTATATTAAAACGCAATTAAATGTCCCTAATAGATCGATCGATTGAAATAAATCAATATTGCAAACATTATGTGTGTAATCGGAGTATTATGTTAAAAAACCTTCATATAGACAAGATCAAAGTTAAATTACATATATTCTCTTCAAATAGAAAAAAATCTAATTAAATACTCATAAAATTGCCTGTATTCAGTTAAAAAAAGTTATTATGCAACGAATCGAACTCTGAATGCTTGTACACCACTTGAATTCGAGGTAGTACAATGAATAGCTGCAAAAACATCACTGTTCAACTCAAATTCATCGATATGTCATAAATCAGTCCCTAAAAGTGCATATTCTTTAAAAATTGATCGATATACTTACAAAAAATATGTATTTGTAGGTATTATATTAAAACGCAATAAAAAGTCTCTAATAGATGCCAAACATCGATTTTCGATTAAAATATTTTAATATAGTAAACATTAGGTATTACATTAAAATGCAATCAAATGTCTATAATAGATCGTCAAATATCAATGTTAAAAAACCTCTATATCGATAAGATCAAAGTCAAATTGCATATACTCTCTTCAAATACAAAAAAAACAAATGAATACTCACAAAAATGCTTGTATTCAGTTGAAATAACATATTATGCAATAAATAGTATTCTGAATGCTTGTACTCCACTTAAATTCAACGTAATGCAATGAATAACTGGAAAAACATCACTATTCAACTCAAATTCATTGATATGTCATAAATCAATTGCTAAAAGAGCCTATTCTCTTAAACTTGATCGATATATCTCTTAAACTTGACCGATATACTGACAAATAGATGTGTAATTATAGGTATTACATTAAAACTCATTCAAATGTCGCTAATAGATCGCCAAATATTAATTTGCGAATGAAATACATTGGTATAGTAAACATTAGATTTGTAATCAGAGTATAATGTTAAAAAACCTTCATATAGATAAGATCAAAGTCAAATTGCATATATTCTCTTCAAATACAATAAAAACTAATTGATTATTGACACAATTGCTTATATTCAGTTAAAATAACGTATTATGCAATGAGTTGTACTTCAAATGCTAATACACTTGAATTCAATGTAATGTAATGAATAGTTGCAAAAACATAACTATTCAACTCAAATTCTATGATATGTCATTAATCAGTCCCTAAAATAACTTATTCTCTTAAACTTGATCGATATACTGACAAAGATGTGTAATTATAGGTATTATATTAAAACACAATCAAATTTCCCTAATAGATCTCCAAATATCAATTATCGATTGAAATACATCAATATAGCAATATTAAAAAACCTTCATATAGACAAGATCAAAGTCAAATTACATATATATTCTTTTCAAATAAAAAAAAACTAATTGAATACACACACAATTGCTTGTATTCAATTAAAATAACGTATTATGCAATGAATCATACTCTGAATGCTAATACACCACTTGAATTCAATGTCATGCAATGAATAGCTGTAAAAATATAACTATTCAACTCAAATTCTATGATATGTCATAAATTAGTCCCTAAAATGGCCTATTCTCTTAAACTTGATCGATATACTGACAAAGATGTGTAATATAGGTATTATATTAAAACACAATCAAGTGTCCCTAATAGTTTGCAAATATCAATTTTCGATTGAAATACATCAATATAGCGAACATTAGGTGTGTAATCAGAGTATAATGTTAAAAAACTTTCATATAGACAAGATCAAAATCAAATTACATATATTCTCTTCAAATACAAAAAAAGTAGTTGAATACACATACAATTGCTTTTATTCAATTAAAATAACGCATTATGCAATGAATCATATTCTGAATGCTAGTACACCACTTTAATTCATCGTCATACAATGAATAGCTGCAAAAACATCGCTATTTAACTCAAATTTTATGATATGTCATAAATTAGTCCCTGAAAGAGCCTATTCTCTTAGAATTGATCGATATACAAACAAAAATATGTAATTGTAGGTATTATATTAAAACACAATCAAATATCCATAATAGATCGTCAAATATCAATTTGCGTATGAAATACATCAATATAGCGAACATTAGGTGTGTAATCAGAGTATAATGTTAAAAAACCTTCGTATAGACAAGATCAAAATCAAATTGTATTTATTCTCTTCAAGTACAATAAACACTAATTGAATAATAACACAATGCTTGTATTCAGTTGAAATAACGTATTATGCAATGAATTGCTGATCTCTAAACTGCACCACCATTCACCTGTCCCGCATCAAATTTGGTTTCAGAGCATTAGGTCAGGTTAGGGCATATTTACATCTGCATAAATTAGATCATATTTATTTTATTGCATCCGCACTCGTTCTGGTTCCGAATATTCCATTTCTGACCCTAAATCAACTAGTAGTAAGGATCCTGAACTTCAAAGACCATTAAATGAGATTATTACTAGATTAGATCGTATGGACGGTAGGATAGACTGACTAGAGGGCCAAAATAATCAAGAGAGTGAAATCGAACAACCTAGGCTAATTTATGGACCTAGGAGAATTGAACATAACCCTATGGATTATCAAATACAAGAATCACGTGAGCTATAAGAAAATAACTGGCGTGACGTGAAAGTAGAGGCTCTTACCTTTGACGGTCGTCTGGACCCAAAGGCTTACTTAGATTGGGAAGCAGACATGGACCATTATTATGAATGGTACGACATGTCAGAAAATCGAAAGGTTAGATTCGCGAAGATGAAGCTTACTATGCAAGCCAAGCTCTACATAAATAATATTGAGCGACTCTTACAATACGGTCGACAAGAACCTATTGGATCGAGGGATGAGCTTAAAGCGAAACTTAGAGAGAAATATGTTCCTGTTTCGTATCAGCATCACCTATTAGACCAATGGCAAAGGTTGACTCAGGGTAAAAAAAACTTTCGCTGAATACATCGTGTTGACGTAGGATGTGGGGGTCCCAGGAAACACCAAAGAGAAAGAGAGTTCCGGGAGACGACGACGCTCAAAAGGGTGAGAATATTAATGAAAGCTCAAGGGAGAAACTAGTTCAGAGCAACCAGAGAAACACACCGAGATTTAAGGTGGTTCTGGGAGGAAATCCCCTACATACACCGGTCGATCAGCAGAGATATTCACTAATAGGAAAAAGGTAGCCCTGAAGGCTTGTACAATGCTTTCTTAGAGAAAAGAAGAAGAAGAGGAAAGGGGAGCTCCTCAATTGGGGCTCTGATACAGTGAGAATTGTCCTAGAGAGAGGGAGTTCTCTTCCGTTCTTGGTTACTAGTTGCTGACCCTTTTTGGAGAACTGTTCAGCGGTATTTATAGACGTTTGGAGTGTATAGCTTCACCCAGGTTTCTTGGTAAAATAGGTGATGAGTAAGCTCTGGAGCCCCCGCCGTTCGCCTGTCACCCGAGAGACCTGAAATTGTGAAAGGAAGGTGATAGCATTTAATACCAGTACCTTTTCTGGGGATTTGTGACTACTAGAGCATACAGATCCTTGATCTGCGGGTCTTGGGGAGCTGTGCTTTGTACGGAGAACGGCAGGGTAGGTGGAGCTGATTGTGACAGGCGCACTTTGTAACCTCATGCCCGATGCTACAGGGAAGATCTTGGAATATCGTGAATGAGGCTAGCTTGAACCCTCGTGGCCGGGGTTTGATCTAGTCAAAATGTCCTGCAAATTCAAAGGAATGAGTCAGCAAATCAATCAATCAAGTGGAGGCCAGCTAGGCGCCACATGTACTGTCAGGATGCAGTGCAGGAACCACGTGTTAACATCAGCCCCCCACATTGTCAGGGCGCGAATATTAATATGGGTCCTAAAATGCGAACCATTGCAAAGGTGGACGCATTGCCCAAGGCCAGTAAGGATAAAAAAGGAGGCAGTGCCCGTCGATTCGTATCCTTGCACCCTCTAAGATCTTCTTCTGTGAGAGCGGAAAACACCAAAGAGAGGAGATGGCTGAAGAAGGAGAGTGGACTGCCTTGGTGAGTATCTCAAAGAAGAGGAGAGCAGGCGGGACTCCGACCTAAGTTCCTCCTCCGGAGAAGAAGATGTTGGTGGAGCCGCCTAAAGAGGGGATGCGGCCGGAGACGTCAGTTCCTGCTACTGCTGCCTTTGGTGAAGAAGAGGTCCCGATAGCCAAGGTCGCCGGCATTCTGACGCAAGTCCTGGAGTCTGTCCAAAAAGCGGTGGATGCAGCGGCTGCTGAGGTGATGATTATTTCTAACTCTCCCATCAAGCCGCCTCAAAAGGCCAGGGAGTTGAAGGAAGTGACCTTGGTGGGTAATACGACCACCGGAGAGAGATTAGCCCCTGGGAAGATCTTTCTCAAGGATGAAGAGTTTGAGCGACTCCTTCTTAGGTTTGGGGTTGAAGAAGGGGGTGTGAAGAAATCTCTCCTGCTGGCTCGCGATCCCTCCTCATTTGATGCCCCAGTCTCATCTTCTGAGAAAAAAAGGAAACCTTTCCTTGTTTCTCTCCCTCCATTATATCTTCGTGATGACAAGGAGAAGGAAGAGAAGGATAAGAAGGGTGAGGAGGAAAGCACCAAGGAGAAGAAGGAAGAGTCCCTCCTTACTGCCTCTGCAAGCGCTCCTGGTATTGAAGGGCCAGGAGACAAGATAGAGGAGGCGACTAAGGAGGAAAGAGTGGTCCTCCCAGCTGCTCCCAGTGCTACCTTTGGTACCGAAGGGGTTTGGAGTATGCTGGGAGATCGATTATGTGAGATAAAGTGGGCAGAGGAGAAGATCTTGGGGAACACTTCTGAAGCTCTGGAGGTGATAAAATCTCTGAAGGGCAAGGAGGATGTGGAGGCCCGCTGCCTTCGAGAGGTAAGGGAGTTGGAGGGCGCTCTGTCTCAAGCTACAAAGCGCTCTCTGGCTGATCACAAGGAACAGGTCGGGAAGATGTACCAAATGGAGGATAGGTTGGCTTCCCTAGCCCAAGTCAATGCGGAGTGAGTTAACAAAAGTGAGACTGCGAGAGGAGAATTCAATCGTAGTCTGGCGGATGTGAATCAGGCCCACTCTGCCCATGTCAAAGACATCCAAAAAAGGATAAGAGAGTTGGAGGATGAGAAGGAGGCCTTGAGGAAGGAAGGAAGGCGGCTGAGGGATGAACGCACTGAGGCCAGGGATGCTTTTACGGGGGCGAAGGAGGCGATCTTGGAAGCTCATCGCTGGGAGGAGTTGCTGAAGTCTGAGGTCCATTCCATGCGGGCCTTAGTGGAAAATAGCTCCGGGTGGCGAGGTCGACGTATGGAGGACCTGGAAGAAGCGGTGAGGAGGGCGGTTAAGGTTGTCAGTGCCTCGCCGGTGGGTCACCACGTGAAGAGCCAGGCCGCCTTTGATGCTCTCCTGCTGACATTAGTTGATGTAAGTATCTTAAATCAGGAGAACATCAGGGGCCCAGCGGTCCTCCCCTTCTGTGGTCTTAAGGGGCCAGACAGGTTTTTCGACGCTGAGAGCCCTTGCCCAGAGGAGATTCCTCCATCAAAGTCTTATGCAGGGTGGGGGTATCAGTTAGCTCCTTCCCGGAAAAGTCCTGAAGAAGGTCAGACAACTCATCTTGAGGCCAGTTGGTCGGGGCGAGCGCTTCCTCCTCTTCAGCCGCAGGATCGGCCAGGGAGTCAGAAGTGACCTGTTCCTTCCCTCAACCAGCTCCTCAGCCTGATAGTGGAATCCTCCTCCTTTGAGGCACTTGAAGGATCCATTTTTTGGATGGACAACCTCAATGATGCTGGAACTATTGCTTGAGGTGTGGAAGGTGCGGGGTCCCCAGGGATATCCGCTGCCTGTGGTCAGGAGAGTTATAGCTTGGTCTCAAAGAGGAGGGGTTCTGGGCCTAGGAGATCAGGGTTACTGTCCTAGGTGTCTAAGTTCTGAAGCCTTATATTTTTCTTTGTTTCTTCCTGTACTCATGAGAGAAACATGTGAGGACAAAAAAAAATTATAACAAGTTTTATCATAAATGAAATGTATCTTTCTTTTCAAAAACTTACTATGAATGAATTCTTGCTTGTATGTCTTTTCTTTCGTGTTTGAGATATGTACCACGAAGTTGGTGAAAAGAGAACATAAATTCATAAGTTAAAGTAAAGACTTAGTAAATGAATTAAGAAAAAATCTCTAAGTAAAAAGGTGAAATAGCTATCCCTGCGCACGATACTAGAGTATCGGGCATAAGGAAGAAAATAACCATCCCTTGAACCTTGTACACAATGGTAGGATCTAGGTCATAAGGAAGAAAATGACAATCCCTTGAACCTTCGTACACGATATGGGAATATCGTGTGGACAATACACAACGAGACAGAGAGGAGTGACGCTTGGGAAGCCGTGCGTCGCTTCGAGACCTGTGCGTTACCTCGATTCCTGAAATTGTTAGGGATTACGGGCGGTTTGATTGCTTCCGCGCTCTGATCAAGGAGATCAGACGGCCAGAAGACGGAAATGGTACAATCGTTTTCCTTTTAAGAAGGAGAACTTGCTTGAAGGGCAGCTGATGCGCCCTTTCATCCCCTTAAACCCTAAGAGAGAAAAAGAGAGCTTCGCCCATCCCTTAGCGAATCTTGACCATGGGAGGAGGAGATATCGAGTGGGCTGAGTTAGCCGCCCAGTTCTATAAGGATTCCAGCTATCAGGAATCCCTCCTGATGGAGCACGAGGTGCCCAACACCACTAGGGGTTTCAGAGGGAATCCCAACCTGACGATTATCCCCCCTTTCGCCGATCTTCGACCGAACCGTCCCCCCCAAGGAGCCGTCTGTGTTTACCGTGCTCAGGTGGAGTACGGTTTGATGTTGCTGCCGCAGCCAGAGTTTAGGGAGATTCTGAACTCTTTCCAACTTGTTCCTGTACAGCTTTCGCCCAACGCCGTAGCCTACGTGTATTCCTACCTGAAGCTGTTACAATCTCAAAGGATACCGTGGACTCTGACGCTATTTAGGAGCCTGTTTAGTTGGATGATAGTGCCTGGGTACGGCGGGTGTCTAGCCCTTCGATCGAAGACGAGGAAGGCGATGTTCTCGGGAGTGAGTAGCTCCCATTCTGATTGGAGGGATTACTACTTCTTCATTGGAGGTGACTTGGGAATCCCTCTGACGCCTGGGGTGTGCCCTCCTGAATTTTCTGGGGATGTGAAGTGGGTGTTAGGGCAGGAAACCCTGAGGAACCTGGAGAAGCTGAAGGGGCAGAGTTGACCCTTGAAGGATTTTCTAAGACATGTAAAGAATGATGTCTCTTTACATGTCAAGGCACGGGGGTATAATGTTTTGAAAGAAGTAACCCCCCTTCTGGTATAGTTACGATGAAGACGGCCAGGAGGGGGCACCCAGCCACCCAACTCAGGAAAGAAGTAGCCGCGGAAGGGGAGGGAGAAGAAATAAGGGTTCCAGAGCCGGTCTGCGGTGGAGCTATTGTCGATGTGGTGTCCTCTCCTGATAACACTGCAGACGACAAGAAAACATTGGCTGAGCTGGGTTACACGGGAAAAGGTAAGGAACCCATGCCAGCTGCCAAACCCCAGGCAACCCCTAAAGGTAACACAGGGGTTGTCATAGGGGAGAAGAAGGAAGGAGATAAGGTTGTCGGGGGCCAGGAAAAGGAGAAGGCGGAGGGACCTTGCCTGGCACTGGTCCCACTAGAGGTTCATGGAGAAAAAAAGGATTCCTTCGGGAACATGGAATCTGAGCCCCCACAAAAGAAGACGAGGAGTGTAGAGGGGAGGGGTTTCGCTGCCGGGGAAGAGCATGACTGACAGCGAAGTGTAGAGCCCCCTTACAGCACCAATTTCAGTGGAGTCTTCGGGGATATAGGTGTGAAGTTGGCGGTGAGGATGACAGGAGTTGATCGAAGAATGACAGTCCTCACCGTGCCAGCTGAGAATAAGGTTCAAACCTATCGAGGGGAGATAGGTCTGGCCCTAGGGAGTGGTCTGGAGGCCCTAGGGAGTGGTCTGGAGGCCCAAGATATGGAGGAGAAGATGGAAGCAACATCCACTCCAGATCTGTATTCGGGAATGGCCAACAGGATTACCACGGTGAGGATTTCTTTTCAGGCTTTCTTATCTGCTTTAACCCTGTGTGTTGATTCGTTTTGTGTTTGCTTGTAGGTCCTTGCTCGCTTGCCTTTGGCTCTGAACAGGGCCCTGAGGACCGAAGAGCAAGTGCAAGGGTCTCAGCTTTATCGGAAGGATGAAGAGATAGAGGCCCTGAGAACCGAGCTCGGGGTAAGGTCTTCAGAGCTTGATGCCATCGAGGGGGAGAAGGCCAAGCTGCTTGAAGAGAATAATAATCTGCAAGAGGAAAAGGCCAAGTTGCAGGAAGAACTTGCAGCTCATCAGTCTACCTTGGCCATTGCGGAAACTAACAATAAAGCCCTACAGGAAAAGCTCGTTGAAGCCGTCGTTCAGCAAGAAACCATCATTTCAGAGAAGTCCCTGGCTGCCGTGGAGGCTTACAAGACGAGTTTAGCTTATAGAAAATTAAGGTTAGAAGGGATCATGCGGTCATGGGAGGGACTGGCTTCCGTTTTAGTTCAAGCGGGGAAGATTACCACCGTTGAACTTGAAGAAGTGGATCCTTTCCCTTGCATGGCCACTGCTCCTACTTACAAGGAAGAAGGTTTCGACCTATCTGACGAGATTATCCATCGAGTATTCAGACTCTTGGATAGGGCCGACAGAGGGTAGCCTATTTTCCTTGTAAGAGCAGTGGTTCTGTAACTTGTAATTTTTTGACAATAATAATAGAAAGAGTTCTTTTTTCATACCTGCTTTACTTTGGTGTATATGTAATAAACATGTACCTTTGCATAAATTTGACTGGTCCTAAAAGAAGACCCCTTTAATAAGATAATAAAGAGTTTATGAACCATGTAATAGCTGAGTCTAGAAGCCTTGACTGTAGCCTCCTAGCAAGATAATAAAGAGCTTTTGAACCACCTAGTAGCTGAGTTCAAGTCTGGAACGCTCTGAAATCATATAAGTAGGGAATAGTGATGGCAAGAGGGATCCTGTTCAGAAGGTATTATCTGACCCAATGCTAAAAGAACTTGATTGCCTGAAACATCGTGCATGATGTTTGTACTTGTGGCAAGGGCTGACCTCGGGGACTCCATCTATGAGAGTTTTAGATTTTTCTTTATAAATCTCGGTAATCCCCCTTAGCAGGGTTATAGATATTCCTTTGTAAACCTGCGCAAGGAAGAAGTAGTGGTAGTAGTGGAGATCCTGCCTGGAGGGAGTTATCTGACCCAATGCCAAAAGGACTTGATCGCCTGAAATATCGTGTACAATGTTTGTACTTGAGGTAAAGGCTGACCCTCTTGGAATGGTAGATATCCTAGTGGGAAGCGAAGGCACCCTGCTTAGGATGGACCTATATCGTGATTCGATACCAAGGACTGCCCTAAGGTTACGAGCAAGCCTTCAGACCTTCCGTTGGCCAGATGGGCTTATGAAAGGGTTCCAGATATTTTGTAGGAAACCCCGCCTGCCAGGCACTGCTAGGCTTTGATGATCACCGTATAGCGAAGGTTAGTGAGTACCATCGTGTGCGAGGTTCGAAACCTAGGGTACGATGTTTGAGATTTGTGTTTTTAGAACATACCTAAGCGACGCTTGGGTCGTTATGAACATCTCAATATATAGGGTCATAGGAGTCATGCGTCCCGGAATAATACAGAGAAATCCAGGTGCTCAGAGAATAACATAAAGGAATCCAGTACTTAAAGAACAATCCTGGAGCTTGGTGATTAAATCCCGTGTAAATGAATTTCTGAATGAATCTGTACAGAGCGAACGACATATAAGGAGTATTTTGGGATGAGTTGTCTTTAGTTTTTAGGCGTAAAATTTCTTCAGGTCGTCCCCACTCCAACTTCTGGGAATTAGAATGCCTTCAGAAGTTATGAGGTAGTAAGCATTAGGTCCAGCAACCTCGCGCACGATGTAAGGACCTTCCCATTTTGGCTCAAGCTTGGGAACCCCCAAATTGCTGCCGGCGAGAAGTCATCGCTTGAGGATTAAATCACCCCTGTTGAAAGTTCTGGGGTTAACCTTTCGATTGTAATATCGTCCTATTCGATGTCTGTGCTCAAGGCGTTTCAACGCGGCCAATTCTCTTTTCTATTCCAGGAGGTCTAGATCGACCCTTCGCGAATCATCATTTTCGTCTGCCCATGTTTGCAAAGCCTTGGGTTCGAAGCTAGCTGCAGCCTCTATTCTGGGGGAGAGGTGCTCTAGCTCAACCGATATGACAGCGTCCATTCCATATGAGAGGGAGAAAGCTTGAGTAACCTCGGAAGGGGCAGTATTGTAAGCCCAAAGAGCTTCTGGTAATTCTTCCGGCCAGTGGGCCTTGGCGCCGTCTAGGCGCTTCTTCAAGATGTTTAGAATATTCTTGTTAGCGGCTTCCGCCTGACCGTTGGTGTGGGGATGCTAAAAAGAAGCATACTTGAGGTTGATCTGGTGCTCTCCGCAGAAATCATGGATCCTCTGATTGGCGAATGGAGTGTCATTATCTGTGATAATTATCATTGGTATGCCATACCTACAGACGATGTTGGCCCAAAGGAAGTTCTCGACGTTTTGAGCGGTGGGCTGAGTAAGTGGTTTGGCATCAATCCACTTTGTGAAGTAGTCGACTGCGACCAGTATCCACTTGTAGCCCTTCATGGTTGTAGGCATTGGGCCTAGGAAATCCAGCCCCCAAATAGCGAAAAGCCAAGATGAATAGGTTTGAGATAACCCGCGGGCTGCCTTTGCATATCAGCGTAGTATTGGCATTGCGAGCATTTCTCCACAAATACTTGAGCATCCTTGTGAATATTAGGCCAAAAGAATCCTTGACGCAGGATTCACATAACCAGGCTTCTGCCCCGTGCATGTGTTCCACACTCTCCTGGATGCACTGCGTCCATAACCTTCAAGGCCTCTTCTGGTCTCAAACATTTGGTGAGAGGCTTGGCATAGGATCACCTATAGAGCTCCCCGTCGATGAGGGTGTACTTGGCGCAAATAAATTTCAGTTTTTGCGCCTGTTGTCTGTTGTCTAGCTGAATCCCATTCTTTAAGTAATCCAGGATCTTGTCCATCCAGCAGGGCGGTTGCTCCTCAGAAGAAACTTCAGTGCATTCGAAACTAGGCCTTTCGAACACCTGAGTTCGGCGGAGGTCGGGGAGCCCCTCTTTCGCGAGTCGGTTCGCCACCTGGTTCTCTTATCGAGGTATGTGTGTCAGGGAGAAATCCTCGAAAAGAGAGATCAAGGACTTGGCCAGTTGCAGATATTTCTTCAAAACCTCGTCCTTTGTTACAAACGTTTGGTTCACCTGATTGATGACCAATAGGGAATCACTGAATACTTGTATGCGCTTTACGACCATGCTAAGCGCGAAGTTTAATCCTGCAATGAGGGCCTCATACTCTGCCTAGTTGTTTGTTGCCTTGAACTGAAGCGTTACAGCCTGATGCAGTATAGCCCCCATTGGGCTGGTTAAGAGGATCCCAGTCCCCTGGGATTGTGATCCGGACGCACCATCAACATGAAGTGACTAGAGGTTCGCCAAAGTTTTGACGGGTGGTGGTTCCGACATAGAAAAATCAGCGACGAAGTCGGCCAAAGCCTGAGCCTTGATAGCTGTTCGTGGGATGAATCTGATATCGTACTCTCCCAGTTCGATAGACCACTTGAGTAATCTTCTCAAAACCTCGGAAGTATGCAATATCTTCAGGAGCGGTTGATCTGTGACAACCTGAATAGTATGGAATTGAAAGTAGGGCCGTAGCTTCCTTGCAGTCGTTAGGAGAGCCAGAGCGAGCCTCTCCAGAATGGGGTATCGATTTTCAGTATCCAAGAGTATGTGACCGGTGTAGAAGATAGGATGTTGTACTCCATTCTCGCTGTCAAGGAGGACCGCCGAAACTGCAGTATCGGAAACCCCCAAGTAAAGAGAGAGGATAGTGCCTTCTTTCGGTGTTACCAGTATCGGGGCCGACGTAAGATACTTCTTCAGTTTAATAAAGGCAGCTTCACATTCGGTGTTCCATTGCCCTTTCTTGTTATTGCGCAAACACCAAAAGAAAGGGGAACACCGATCGCTGGCTTTTTGAGATAAATTTGCCCAAACTGTTGATCCACCCTGCCAGCTTTTGGATCTCTTTTGCCGTCCTCGGGGAGGGCATGTTCAGAATGATCGATATTTTGTCGGGATTGGCCTATATCCCTCTGACAGAGATCAAATATCTCAAGAATTTTCCTGAAACCGCACTGAAGGTACATTTAGCAGGGTTAAGCTTGAGGTTGTACCTTCGGAGAGTATCGAGCGTTTCCCTGAGATCACCAAGATGTTCTGTCAAGGTTTTGCTTTTGACCAGGACGTCGTCTACATAAGCTTCGAGATTCCTCCCCCTTTGGTTCTTGAAGACTATATCAATCATGCGCTGATAGGTAGCACCGACATTCTTGAGACCGAAGGGCATGACCCTGTAGCAGTAGGTGCCATAGTCAGTGATGAAAGCTGTCTTCTCCTCATCTTCCTTGGCCATCCAGATTTGGTGATACCCGGAGAAGGCATCCATGAAACTCATAACCTTGTACCCGACGGTATGGTCTACCATCGTGTCAATACGGGGGAGAGGATAAGTGTCTTTAGAGCAGGCCTGATTTAACGTTCTGAAGTCTACACACATCCTCCACTTCCCATTAGCCTTCTTTACCATAATGACGTTGGTTAACTATCGGGGGTACTGGACTTCCCTGATGTAGCCTGCTCCAAGTAGCTTTGTAATTTCCTCTTTGATGGCATCCTGCCTCTCCCCTGCCATTACTCTTTTCTTTTGTGCAATGGGGGTGATGGCCTGAGACACATTCAAATGGTGTTCGTAAACAGCCCTGTCCATGCCTGTAACATCTTCAGGAGACCATGCAAAGACATCGATGTACTCAGAAAGTAAGGTGGTAACTTCCGCTTGCTGCTTCTCATTCAGATAAGACGAGATGTTTACAATTTTGGATGAGTCTTCACCCCCTAAGGCTATGTTAACGACCCCTTCCTACGATATGACCGGTTGGGACTCTCTGGGATCCATTTGATCGACCACAAGCTGCGCCGCTATTTGGAAACATCGGGTAGCTTATTTGACGTCTCCCCTGATGGTGACAACGCCGCTGGGGGTTGGAAACTTCGCGCATAGGTGGAGCGTGGAAATCACCATCCCTAAGGAGTTTAGAGTTATCCTCCCTAGGATGACGTTGTAGCCCGATTTAGCCTTGATGACTGCGAAGTTGGCCATGCTCATAGCGTGACTGTTGTCGTCGCCAAAGGAGACGGGCAAAGTGATGAATCCCAAAGGTTGAACCCTTCTACTGAAAAAACCGAGCAAGGTGGTCCCAACGTGAAGGAGGTTTGCCTCTTTAATCCCCATCTGGAGGAAAGCAGACTCAAACAGGATATCGGCGACGCTCCCGAAGTCGAGGAGCACCCGCCGGACATCGAAGTCAGCGATGCGGGCAACGACCACTATTGGATCGTTATGTAGATTGCCCTGCTGGGGAAGATCTTTGCAGCAGAAAGTAAGGGGGATGGATGAGACATGTTGCTTGGAGATACCGCCAACTTCTGCATTTTGGCGGTGAGAAGTAGGGTTGATGCCAAAGGCAGCATTGATTGTCCTGGTGGCCGAAGGGTATGGTCGCCCTGCTTGATTGGGGCCCGTAGATGGCGAGGCCCTAGCAGGGGCTTCAGCGACCTTAGGGGCCTTTCCTTTCTGGGCAGTGGTGAAAGTTGGCGCCATCTGCATGAATTCCTCAAGCTTGCCCTGATTCATTAGTTTCTCGAGCAAGGTTCTAAGGCCTTGGCACCTGTGAAGCTTGTGCCCGTAGTTCCCATGGAATTCCCAGTAGTCGTTGGGATCCACTCCAGGCGGCGGTGCTGGCCTAGGTCTGGCAGGGCGGATCCAGCCTTGTTTTACGGTCGCCGCATAGACCTCGGGTAGTGGCCTAGAGAGAAAAAGCTTCGAAGGCTGGGTGTGTCGAGGCCTTCCTTCCTCTCGATTATGAGGCCTGGCCACTCGCATCCTCGTGGCCGAGGGTTCAGGACCCTGATGTTTCCTTTTGCCCCTCTCCTTCTTAACCCCAGAAACATCTGTGGGGGAGGATTCAGCGTCCTCTAGAAGCATGAACTGACTAGCCCTAGCCACCAGTTCTGGATAACTTCGAGGTTTGGCCAACTGTAGGGATTTGGATAGGTCCCCTACCTTGAGTCCTCTCCGGAAGTTGTGCATGGCCACTGTAGGCTCCACATCTTCAACTTCTGCTGCAGCGGCGAAGAAGCGATTGGTGTAATCCTGGAGGCTCTTTTTCTCGCCTTGCTTGATGTTGGCGAGCACCATATCAGAGACGACCATGCAGGTCCGTCCTATGAAACAGGCGATCAACTCCCACTTCAAATGCTTGTAAGAAGCAAGGTTTTCAAAACCGAACCGAAGATCGAACCGGTCAATCGACCGGTTCATGGTTTTATCGGTTCAACCGGTTGAACTGCGGTTCAACCGGATGACTTAATAATTACATCATAATTAAATATAAATTTTCTAAATGTGAGACTAATTTTTAAAATATGATAAAAAATATTTTGAAAAAAAATAATACAACTAATTTAAAAAATTTACTACCACAAAAAATGTATAAAAAATTTAAAAAACAAAACAAAATGTGAATACAATTATTTGTTTTTGCCAATTTGTCATTTAAAATACTCTCTTTTATAACAATTCGAAATAAAATTCATGAAAAATTAATAAATCAGTTAACATCCATTATATAAAAATTATTATTCAAAATAATATTAATATTAAAATAATTAATGCTCAATATCAATGATAAAATAAAATAAGAAAACTCCAAATAATAATCGTCCGTTTGACCGGTTTGTTCGGTTTGGCGGTTGGACCGAGTTTTTACCGGTTCAACCCGGTTTTTACCGGTCCAACCCGGTTTTTAGCTGATTTCGGTTCTAATGTTGAACCAGACCGGACCTTGGGCCGGTTCCCGGTTGAACCGGTCGAACCGCCCGGTCCGGTCCGGTTTTGAAAACCCTAGTAAGAAGAGATGTGACCTCTGGGTAGCTTGATAAACCAGCTAAACGCTGCTCCCTTCAGTGTGTTGGCCAGGAGGTGACACCTCGTGGCCTCCTCCGGCTGGCGGTACCGGACAGCGGCCTCAAACCTCTGCACATGCTCACGGGGGTCTGTTACGCCCTTGTAGGCCTCCAACCTGGGAGGTCTGAAGTCTTCTGGAATGGGGGCCAAGCGGATGGAATCGAAAAAAGGGGCATTTCCGTCCATTGGCCCAAAGAAGGGATCAGACCCATGATGAGGGGCTTGAATGCTAGGAAGGAGGGGGTCTCTTCCGGCGAGGAATGGAGGGAAAGCAGGTGGAAGAGCGGCGGGTTGTGGTAGTGGACAAGGTGGAAGGGGGTTTTGATGAACCTCCCAGAGACGGAAATGATGTCTGGGTGGTCTGGAGGAACCAGAAGATTGGATGGAGGGTGGTGCGACCAGAGGTGCTGGTGCAGGGACTCCAGTGGCCGGAGGAAGTGGCACAGAGATCGCGGCTACCAGCGGAAGTAACTCTGGGGCCGCTGCGTCCGGCGAGGGTGGAGAAGGAACTGCCGCCATCGGCGGGCGGGGAAGAGGAGCTGCCAGGACAGGCGGGAGAGGGAGCACGTCACATACCGATTGCGTTTGTCTGAGGATCACGGCCTGCTGGTCCGTGAGATCGGTGACCATGTCAGTGAGATTTGCGAGCATCCCCTGGAGCTCTGAAACACGGGTGCCTCTGGAAGAGGAAGCAGATTCGGCGTGATGCCGAGAAGTTGAAGCTGAAGCTCTATCGTCTGGCGCTCGGACAGAGGGTTCTCCTGCATGTAGACTGCGGGCAACAAAGTTGGTTTTGCGCGTTCTGGCCACCATCTTCCTAGGTCTCAATGAAAGCACCAGAAGATATTGACGTAGGATGTGGGGGTCCCAGGAAACACCAAAGAGAAAGAGAGTTCCGGGAGACGGCGGCGCACAAAGGGGTGAGCCTGTTAATGAAAGCTCAAGGGAGAAACTAGTTCAGAGAAACCAGAGAAGCACACCGAGATTTAAGGTAGTTCTGGGAGAAAATCCCCTACATCCACCGATCAATCAACAGAGATATTCACTAATAGGAAAAAGGTAGCCCTGAAGGCTTGTACAATGCTTTCTTAGAGAAAAGAAGAAGAAGAGGAAAGGGGAGCTCCTCAGTTGAGGCTCTGATACAGTGAGAATTGTCCTAGAGTGAGGGAGTTCTCTTCCGTTCTTAGTTATCAGTTGCTGACCCTTTTTGGAGAAGTGTTCAACGATATTTATAGACGTTTGGAGTGTGTAGTTTCACCCAGGTTTCTTAGTAAAATAGGTGATTACTCACACAATTACTTGTATTCAGTTGAAATAACATATTATGCAATGAATAGTATTCTGAATGCATGTACTCCACTTAAATTCAACGTAATGCAATGAATAACTGGAAAAACATCACTATTCAACTCAAATTCATTGATATTCATAAATCAGTTCCTAAAAGAGCCTATTCTCTTAAACTTGATCGATATACTAATAAAGAGACGTGTAATTATAGGTATTACCTTAAAACACAATCAAAAGTCCTTAATAGATCGCCAAATATCAATTTGCGAATGAAATACATCAATATAGCGAATATTATATTTGTAATAAGATTATAATGTTAACAAATCTTCATATAGACAAGATCAAAGTTAAATTGCATATATTCTTTTCAAATACAAAAAAAACTAATTGAATACTCACAAAATTGCTTGTATTCAGTTGAAATAACATATTATGTAATAAATAGTACTCTGAATGCTTGTACTCCACTTGAATTCAACGTAATGCAATGAATAACTGGAAAAACATTACTATTCAACTCAAATTCAATGATATGTCATAAATCAGTTCCTAAAAGAGCATATTCTCTTAAACTTGATCGATATACTAATAAATAAATGTGTAATTGTAGGTATTACATTAAAACACAATCAAATATCCCTAATAGATCACCAAATATCAATTTGCGAATGAAATACATCAATATAGCGAATATTAGGTGTGTAATCAAAGTATAATGTTAAAAACCTTTATATAGACAAGAACAAAATCAAATTCCATATATTCTTTTCCAATACAATAAACACTAATTGAATACTAACACAATTGCTTGTATTCAGTAAAAATAACTTGTTATGCAATGAGTCATACTCTGAATGCTTGTACATCACTTGAATTCATGGAAATGCAATGAATAGCTGCAAAAACATCACTATTAAACCCAAATTCATTGATATGTCATAAATCAGTTCCTAAAAGGGCCTATTCTTTAAAAATTGATCGATATACTGACAAAAAGATGTATATTTGTAGGTATTACATCAAAACACAATCAAAAGTCCCTAACAGATTTCAAACATCGATTTTTAATTAAAATACATTAATATAACAAATATTAGTCGTATAATTTGACTATCATGTTAAAATACCTTCATATAGACAATATCAAAGTCAAATGACTTATATTCTCTTCAAATATAATAAAAACTAATTGAATACTCATATAATGGCTAGGATTAAGTTAACATAACTTATTATGCAGTGAATCGTACTCTAAATACATGTATTCCACTTGAATTCAACATAATGCAATGAATTGCTGTAAAAACATCACTGTTCAACTAAAATTCATTGATATGTCATAAACCAGTCCCTAAAAAAGCCTATTCTCATAAACTTGATCGATATATTGATAAAAAGATGTGTAATGGTAGGTGTTACATTAAAAAGCAATTAAATGTCCATAGTAGATTGCCAAATACCAATTTTTGATTAAAATACAACAATATAACAAACATTATTTGTGAAATTAGAGTATTATGTTAAAAAACCTTCATATAGACAAGATCAAAGTCAAATTACATATATTCTCTTCAAATATAATAAAAACTATGTAAATACTCACAAAATTGCTTGTCTTTAATTAAAATAACTTATTATGCAATGAATCATACTCTTAATGCTTGTACTCCATTTGAACTCAACGTAATGCAGTGAATAGCTGTAAAAACATCACTATTCAACTCAAATTTATTGATATGTCATGAATCAGTACCTAAAAGAGCCTATTCTCTTAGAATTGATCAATATGCTGACAAACAGATGCTAAACATAGATTTTCGATTAAAATACATTAATATAGCAAATATTAAGTATTACATTAAAACGTAATCAAATGTCTTTAATAGATTGTCAAATATCAATTTTTGATTGAAATACATCAATATTATAAATATTAAGTGTGTAATCAGAGTATAATATTAAAAAACCTTCGTATAGACAAGATTAAAGTCAAATTACATATATTCTCTTCAAATACAAAAAAAACTAATTGAATATACACACAATTGCTTGTATTCAGTTAAAATAACGTATTCATGGAATACATTATAGCGAACATTAGGTGTGCAATCATAGTATAATGTTAAAAAACTTTTATATAGACAATATCAAAATTAAATTGTATATATTCTCTTCAAATATAATAAAAACTAATTGATTACTCACACAATTACTTGTATTCAGTTGAAATAACGTATTATGCAATTAATCGTACCCTGAATGCTAGTACACCACTTGAATTCAATGTAATGTAATGTAATGAATAGCTGCAAAAACAAAATTATTCAACTCAAATTCTATGATATGTCATAAATTAGTCCCTAAAATAGCCTATTCTCTTAAACTTGATCGATATACAAACAAATAGATGTGTAATTACAGTAAAACGCAATCAAATGTCTCTAATAGATCGCCAAATATCAATTTTTGATTGAAATACAGTAATATAGCAAACTTTAGATGTGTAATCAGAGTATAATGTTAAAAAATTTTCATATAGACAAGATCAAAATCAAATTTCATATATTCTCTTTAAATATAATAAGCACTAATTGAATACTAACACAATTGCTTATATTCCGTAAAAATAAATTGTTATGTAATGAATCGTACTCTGAATGCTTGTACTCTACTTGAATTCATCGTGATGCAATGAATAACTAGAAAAACATCACTATTCAACTCAAATTCATTGATATGTCATAAATCAGTTTCCAAAAGAGTCTATTCTCTTAAACTTGATCGATATACTGACAAATAGATGTGTAATTGTAAGTATTATATTAAAACACAATCAAATGTCCCTAATATATCGCTAAATATCAATTTTCGTTTGAAATACAATAATATAGTAAACTTAGGTATGTAATCAGAGTATAATGTTAAAAAACCTTCTTATAGACAAGATCAAAGTCAAATTGCATATATTCTCTTCAAATATATTAAACACTAATTGAATACTAACACAATTGCTTGTATTTAATAAAAATAACTTGTTAATAATGAATCGTACTCTGAATACTTGTACACCACTTATATTGAAGGTAATGCAATGAATAGCTGTAAAAATATCACTATTCAACTCAAATTCATTGATATGTCATAAATCAGTTCTTAAAGGTGCCTATTCTCTAAAAATTGATCGATATACTGATAAAAAGATATGTATTTGCAGGTATTATATTAAAATGTAATTAAAAGTCCTTAACAAATGCGAAACATCAATTTTCGATTAAAATACATTAATATAGCTAACATTAGTCGTGTAATCTGAGTATTATGTTAAAATACTTTCATATAGACAATATCAAAGTCAAATGACTTATATTCTCTTCAAATATAATAAAAACTAATTGAATACTCATATAATGGCTAGCATTCAGTTAACACAAACTTATTATGCAAAAAATCATACTCCAAATGTATGTATTCCACTCAATATAATGCAATGAATTGCTCAAACGACAATTGCTCGCTGGCAACAACCTGGAAGTTCCTGACTTGAGCCCAACTTAGAGGGCCCATACATCATACGCGAGGTTGTTGGACCTAACGCATATTATCTTATAACCTCTAAAGGCACTGAACTCCTCAAGACTTGGAGCGGAGAAGATCTGAAGAAGTTTTATGCTTAATTCGGAATGACAATCCATCCTCATTCCCCTTATATAGAAATCAATTATACAGATTCACTCGGGAATTCTTTATACAGACTTATGGGACATTCTTTATTAATATACATCTGGATCCTTTCGATACATATCTGGATTTTTGTCATCATACTCTCCCAGAGGTTATATTTTGAACTCAGGGGTTCTTATGATGCTAAGACTTATGACTGATAATTCATACCGAGGTATTCATATCAGCTTATCATCTATTGCTCATGTATGATTCTAACCTCAAACTCTCGACTATCGAACTTGAGGCTTCGTACACGGTTCATTATGCTCACTCTTCATATACGGAGATCACCGAGCCTAGCTACGCCTAGCAGGCGGGGTCTCCTACTTACATCTGGAACCCTTCCATAAGCCCTGGCTAGCGGAAGGTCCGAAGGTCCGCTCGTAACCTTAGAACAGTCTCTGCTATCTACTCATGATACAGACCTCCCCTAAGCAGAGTGCATAAGAAGTTGGCCGTGCGCCGGACGACTTCTTCTTAACAGTCCGTCGGACGACTTCTGCCAACTAACGACAACGTTAATAATGTCGTCCGAAATATACTCCCTTTGTTAAATTTTTCTTAATTATACTTATATTTTTAATTAATTAATTAAAAAAATTTCAATTTTAAAAATCATCATATTCAAATACCTAACGTAATTTTTTGAAAAAAAAGTAAATTTTGAAATAATAAATTAAATAATATTTACATTCATCTTGCCCTAATGCTCTTATCGTCCTCGCATCTTGCCACCGGCGACTTTATCATCGGGATACGACAGCGGGGTGAGTTCCTCCCTCCCGGGATGGTTGACCTCTCGATTTCCTGCGAGTCCAGTGGTGTTGCCGGGCCTTCTCCGGAATCAAGCAACCATCGGGTCACTGACGGCGAGAGGCAGCGTCTTTGGAGCAGAGACTTCGGCGTCGGCTCCGGCGATCGGAGATTTTCCTTCCCTCGCAACCACTCCTTCAAACCTCATCTCCTTCGGTCTGATTCCTAGTTCAGTAAAATAGCGCCGGAGACCGAGGATTTATTGGATGGGCGGGGGAAAGCAGGGTCGCGGCGGAGAAGGCAATGAGGGACAGATGTTTTTCGTGCTGCATCTGATGATGTCTGTATTCCGGGCCATACGATCTGGGAATCGGCAGGCGAGGCGGCTTGCTTTGATGATTTCGCTTAATGTGGCCTACTCGACGGTGGAGCTGATGATTGGCCTACTAACTGGGCGTGTAGGTCAGCATACTGCTGATCTTTCTTATTTTTCTTTTATTTGCCCTTACATTTATAGAAAACGTGATTTCAACCGATTGCTTTTTTAGAAGTTTATTATTTCAATTTATGCTCATACATTATCCTTTTCTATCAAATTCAGACTGCCAATGATTTCTGGATCTTCCATATAGTTATATAGAGAATCTTGAGCTCCTGCATCTGGAGAGTTGTGGAATTATCCATAGTGCATATATTACTCACACATTCATTTTAATTTAGCTAAGGTTGCCAAGATTTTATCTTGTTGTAATTATCCAGCCTTCTTTTGATATATTCGTTTGTGGATGTTGAAACTTTAATGGTGATTCTCAATGCTTAAATGTTTTTCCTAAATTACTGAAGCGAAATTTTCTTGAGCTAATTTCCAAACTTTTTGAGTGAAGTTGATTAATTGAAACTTGAAATTGCTTTATCCATGGAGGTGTTAATGACAAACAATTTTCTCTGTTAGTGTAATAAGAGTATTTTGAGCAAAATGATATAAATATTGCTTTAGTATCCATTATTCTGTGATTATTTTCTTATGATGGTAATTTTCTTTCAAAGTAATTGTATTATTCTGACATTTGTTTTTGTTCATTTAGGGCTTGTTTCTGATGCTTTCCACTTGACTTTTGGTTGTGGGCTTTTAACTTTTTCTTTATTCGCCATGAACATAGCTCAGAAGAAATCTGATGGAATCTACACTTATGGGTAAGTCATAAGTTTCTCAATGTTAATGCTTCTATGTCATATAATGTGTGGCATGGTTGTATATTGGAAGTGCCAGCTTATTTGTCTTCACGTTACTGCTTGTAGTTCATTGAGATGCATTTCATATAAAGTTATAGTATTTATACATGTATTGCTTTTATTAAAATTGAACTGACATTTTTGTTAGGTTGTTTTGCTTCAGTTGCTCTATGATTATTATTATTATTATATTTATACCATCATGTGTGTCTTTATTTCTGTTGACTCATTCCCCTTCGATGACCATTTGGTTCTCTTTTATTTTTATCATCTTAAAGGTTATCTTCACTAGATTTCTAAAAGAGCTGAAGAGTTTGAGCTTTTTGATTTTTTTTAAAACTAAATGTTTGCAATCTTTGAATAGTTAAAAATCTATTGTGGTTCCCGTGCTATTGTTTTACTAGTTTTTTTTTTTTGCCAAACTTGTATAGTTTAAATGATTTTATGGTATGTTATTTTTTAGGTACAAGAGGTTGGAAGTATTAGCCGCTTTCACAAATACTGTAAGTACTTGCAACTTGTCAGGCTTCCTTTATATCTTGACTAGTGAGCTGGGATGGTGTAGTATATGCTTTTTGGTTGCTTTCTTTTGTTAATGAATTGTTATCATCATCATTGCCTTTTAAAAGAAATATTAATCATTATTTTTATTGGTATTATAATTATTGTGATTATTGATATTTCTTTGCCTACCATATTTCAGTGTGCTACTTGTGTTTTCTTCATTTTCTGAACTTCATGTTTGCTTGGTCATATTCAGTTATTATTGATAATCAATTTAGAGCTTAATATTGCAGATTCTTGTGCGAAGTATTATCTACGTTTGTAAAGGAATTTTGTATGAAATGAGAGCATAAAGGAATTTTGCTATTATGCCTCGTTCGGTTCGAGGCAGTTTTTTGCTTAACACAAATTTTAACTATAAAAATTAACTTTATTTCACATCCAATACAAATACGGATATTAGAATTTAAAGTATTTCATATTTTACACATTTTTTAATATTAAAATAAATTTCTTTTCCATTAAATTTAAAAAATAAAATATTTTTTTCTCTTATCTAAAAAAAATGTTCGAACCAAACAAGGCCTTAAGGTCTGTGGCTGTGCACCTAAATTTTCTCTTGATTTTGCAATTGATTACCTTTTGTGTTGGTTATTTATCTTAGGACGGATTTTGGTAGCCAAATTTATAAGCTTTGCTATATAACCAAAAAAAAGTGCAGTTTGAACTTTTTTCTTGTTTTTAAAGACAATAAGAACCTCCCTCATATGGTCTCCTCTTGTCTTTTAAATTCTTAAAACTTTGTTTTCTCCTGGAAGAATTTCCAAGCATCAAAGCACATCAATTAATGTTCTATTTCTGGGTCATCCAGTAAATCTATCTTCACAGTATATGTTATTCCATCCAATGGTGTCTTCTTGTGATGATCACTTTGGTCATGTATTTCAGATTTCCTGTAACAATGTGCTTTTCCCTAACGCATACCCAAGGCATGTTCTTTTAGTGTAGACTCATACGTTATGATTTTATGAATTTATTTAGAAATCATAGGACTTAGATTCTTGAGACCCTAATTGTTGAGATGGATTTAAGTTTCTTTTCTAACCTTCATTTGTTTCATCAGTTACTGACATGTTCCATTGAGGGTTAATATGATCTGATGCTTTTTCCTATTATGTGTAGACAGTTGTTTCTGCTATTCATGTCGTTCTCCTTAGCCGTGGAAGCCTTGCATGCATTTGTACAAGATGAATCAGAGCACAAGTATGTTCTGGCTTTTACTTTCAAATTATGCAGTTATTTTTTACTAAAATTGAAATTTTGTTCTATTGGCATTTTTTCCCAAATTAAATGTGATTAGTGTTTAATATTGAGTGCTTGATGTGCTTGATTTTTTTCCCTAATGCAGTCTGCTAGGTTGTTACCTTTAGTTATTCAATATATTTGTTGGAATACATGCTTAGGACTGCTGAATTTTTTAGAGTTTGATTGAAGTCAAGTTTGTCTTATTTTTAGGAGTTAGTTATTCAATTTATCATGGCTATTTTTTAGGAATTTGTATTTTAAGCTTTAAATTGTAATGCTTCATGTTAATGATAGCTATTCTGAATTCCCTTCAATCTGCCTGCAATAAGTTTGAGTTTCCTCTCCCTTTTTCTCCTTATTAAAATTTGATCCAACAATTGTATCATGAGCTTTCTTCTTTAAGGGAACTGTGTATAAGTTTAACTGAGAAGCAAGTAATGGAGACCGAAGCTTAGTTTCCTCCTCAATTGCTCCGCCGGTTGTTCGACGGAGAACAACTACCAAATTTGGCAGTTACGCATGGAGACATACCTGGAAGCTTTGGATCTCATGGGGAAGCAGTGTGGAGAAGACCTATGACATTTCCTCTTCTCCCGGGACAATCCCACAGTGGCTCAAATTTAAAGCACAGAAGGAGAAGAGACAAAAAGTCCAAGGCAAAAGCTTGCCTTTTGCTGGAGTTCCTTCAAGATCCCTTCACTCGTATACATGTCCATTTAAAACAGCAAAGGAGATCGTGGATTATTCTCAAAGCTGAGTATTAAAGGAGATGAAAGAATTAGAAGGGATTGCAAGTGCTGAACCTAGTCTTCGTGAATTTGAGCTGCAAAAGAATGAAGGAGACAGGAAACCATGAGTATCTAACAGACTACTCAACATAGCAAATCGTGTCAAAACTTTGGCGTTCTTCTCTGGAAATTCAAGGCATTGTTGAGGAAAATCCCTTTGTGTAAACAGTTCCTGAAAGATTTGAGGCTACAATCACCACCTTAGAAAACACGAAGGATCTGTCAAAGATTGCTCTGGCAGAACTCTTAATTGCTTGCAAGCACAGAAGAGCCAAAGCGTTCTGTAATGAGCCAAGAAGGGACCATCGAAGGAGCTCTACCAGTCAAGCATAAGATGATTGTTAAAGAATAGGAGGCCCAGAACAAGAAATTCAAGCTGCAAGTGGACAAACTCTGCTCCTTGGAACAAAAGCAAAACTGGAGATAAAAGACCAGGAGTAAAAAGATTATCCTCCATTGTCAAACATTGTGCCAAGAAAGGTCACCCTCTTTTCAAGTGCTGGAGTAAGACCAGATGCAAGTGCCAGCAAGTGCCAATTCAAATGGACATGAAGCCTGTCATTTGCCAAAAATAAAAACTCGCAGCAGCAAGGAGATGAAGCACACAAGTGGCAAACCAAGAAGAAGTAAGACCAGCTTTTTGGCTTTTGCAACTTGTTTCACGGAGTTATGAAAACAAGTGCAAGAATTTGGCTCATTATAGTGCGCTGCACTAATCATATTGACACTACATTGACAAGGAGTTGTTCAAAGAGATTGAAGAGCACGGACGTCCAAGGAAGGTCAGAGATTGGGGAATGCGTTGAATATATCTGCAGTTAAGGGAAAAGGGCACCGTAGCCATTGTCTAGCTGTCAGGAACCAACGTTGATCACCGATGATTCTCTATGTCCAGGATATTGATCAAAACTTGCTCCAGTGTTGGTCAATTTAATAGATAAGGGATTCAATAGTTTGATTAGTTCATTAGAGAAGACCTGTCGGTGATAGAAGATGCTAACAGGCCAAAAGATATTCGAAAGTTAAGATGGAGGGAGGAGTTTTTCACTCAACCACAATGCCAGTAGAGCAAGCAATCAGCTTTTTCTAATCAAGAAAGCCTTTTCCAATGGTGTGGCACAAAAAAGGGCTCGAGCATTATCACCACCCCAAGGACTACTGCAGATGAAATGAGTCCAAAAGGATGGCATATTGATCTTCCAGGAGTTTTGATGATCCAACATCGACATATGTAAGGCCTGTCAATTTGGAAAAAGCAACAAAAGAAAGTCAATTCCCAAGTCAAGCATGGGAAAGGCTACCTATTAAGCTATGCAATTAGTCCACACAGATGTTTCTGGACCTCAGAGAACTCCCTTAATTAGCAGTAGTCGAGTATTATGTTGCATTTTATTGATGATTCACACTAGAATGTGTTTTGGATTTTTATTTTTTCTTAAATTCAAATCAGAAGTGTGCTGAGTTATTCTTTTGAAGTTCAAGAAAGATCTATGTGGAGAAAAATCAAGTGGCATTCAAATTCAAATATTGAGGATCTGATAATGGCAAGGAGTTTATACCTCAGGAAAATTTCAATGCATTTTTGAAAAGAAGCTTGGGCATTAAGCATCAAGTTAACAGCCCCCTACACTCCGCAACCAACAATGGAGTTAGTGAAAGGAGAAACACAATACATCTTAGAAAGAATAATGGAGCTAATGTATGTTACATGAGAAGAAATCTACCCAAACAGTTCTGGCAGAGCAGCTCATACTGCAGGTTTTCTTGCAGAATAGACTGCCGACAAAAGCAGTCAAGGATCAAACGCCTTATGAGGCTTGGTATGGTCATAAACCATCTCTAAGTTTTCTTCAAAGAATATTTGGTTGTTTTGCTTCACTCATAGTTCCCACAGATCAAGAGAGACAAGTTAGACAAAAGAGCACTTCCAGGCATCTTTTATCGGCTATTATAGCACTGTTGCAAAAGCTATAAAATTCCAACCGCAAAACTGAGAAAATTATTATAAGCAGAGATGTTCATTTCGTGGAAGATGAAAAGAATGGAAACTGGCATGAGGCAAAGAAAAAAATGCCCAAAACTGTAGCAGATTTGCAACTTAAATTTCCTGTTCAAGCACGGATGAAGATGAAAATTGGCAGAATGAGTTGGTGGTGATGCTCTGTAAGATGGTGACTAGGATTACTCACTTGACATTTATGCAAGTATTGCAATTAAGCCGTATGTAAACCTGCAGATTTTGAAGCAGCCAATTAAAAGACAAGAACTATGGAATTGGCTGCAAATGAAGGAGGAGTTGATTCCATGATGAAGAAAACCAAACATGGGAGTTGGTTTGATCACCACCAAAAATAGGAAGTGGATGGAGTCAATATGGCATGGCCTTACAGAACCAAGCTTAATGCTGATGGCTCAATCAACAAGCATAAAGCAAGACTTGTGGTAAAAGGCTATGCTCAAGTTTTCTGGCGTAGGAGACTACTCAGGAACCCTTCGCACAGTTGGTCGTTTTGGACCCCATAAGGCTTTTGCTTGCTATAGCTTGCTCAAATGAATGGAGATGCGAGAGTGTATCAGTATATGTGTTAAAATCAGCATTTTTAAATGGCGTTTTGCAGAAAAATTTATGTTGAGGCAGCCTGACAGGCTTTGTGAAAAAAGGAGGAGGAGAGACAAGGTGTTTCTTCTCAAGAAGGCTCTTTCATGGGTGAAACAAGCTCGCAAGGAACTTGGGTCACAACAAGATAGGGTAATGAACATTTGTTGAGCCTAGGCTTAAGAAAAACCTGTTGAGGTCACTCTTTATGGTCAAACATCAGAGTAATTGATGTTTTGATAGTCTCTCTTTATGTGAGATCTTTTGCTGACAGGAAATAATACAACTGTACGGCTAGCTTGGACTTCAAACAAGGAAATAATGAAGGGTTTTTGAGATGACAGACTCGAGTTGATGACCTTCTTCCTTGGATATTGGAAAATTAAGCAGTCTGAGCATTGAAGTCCTTCAATCACGTCAGAAGAAGTATGCCAAGGAAAATTTTGAAGAAGTTCAAAGCTTGAAGAATTGCAAGAAAAGTAAAGCCCAAACTTCCTATGAATCAACAAGGAGAAAACTGTGTAAGGAAGATGAGCTGATAGTTGATGAGGGATTATTTTAGAAGTTTGAAATTGGTTGATTGAGTACTCATAAAGCAACACGTCCAGATATTTTAATCTGTAAGTATCTTATCAGTGTTTCATGCACAGTTGCGCAAGTTGTAATTGATCTCAGGGCTGTAAAGAGTGATTCGATATGTCAAAGGCACAATGATTTTCGTTTTGGTTGTTTAAATTCACAAGAAGGTAGGGGAGTTCCAAGCTAGTTGGCTTCACTGATAGTGACTGGGGAGGTATACCATTGACACGATAATGAGGAGTTACCTCAGGCTACTGTTTTACTCTTGGAATCTAGTATTTTCTACATGGAAGCTCGAAAAAGCAAAGAACAGACCGTAGCTCAATCCACTGCTGAAGCAGAATTTAGTTGCTGCCAACAGCTGCCTGTCAATCAAGCTTTGTGGCTAAGGAAGATTTTAATGGTCTCAATTTGGAAAGCAAAAAAAAGTCACTGAGATTTTTGTTGGACAACCAAGCCGCCATTGCCATTTCCATAACCTATTGTTTCATTGGGAAAAAGCAAACAATTTCTGATCCTTAACTCATCAAGTTGTGTTTTCCTAAGAGAAGTGCAGAGAGAAAGAAAAAATTTTGTGACTCTGGTTTATTGGCCAAATCTGGAAACAGTTTGGCAGATTGTTTACTAAGACCACTTTCAGTCAGCAAGTTTGAAGTCTTCAAGAAGTAAGGGACAAGAAACTTGGGTCTAATTCGCCAGTCACGCTAATAAGCAAGGAACGGGAAGTGTTGGAATAACATGCGCTTAGGACTGGCTGAATTTTTTAGAGTTTGATTCGATCAAGTTTGTTCCTTATTTTTAGGAGTTAGTTATTCAATTTTACAGGCTATTTTTTAGGAATTTGTTTATTTTTTAAGCTTTAAATTGTAATGCTTCGATGTAATGATAGTATTCTGATTCCTTCAATCTTGCAGGCAATAAGTTTGAGTTTCCTCTCCCTTTTTCTCCTTATAAAATTTTTCCCAACAATATTCTTGAATATATCCAAAAGGATGAGATTGCATCTTATATTTGATAGTAATTGATTTGTAAGTACTAGCATCATGCATTTGTACAAGATGAATCAGAAGCACAAGTATTGTTCTGGCTTTTACTTTTCAAATTATGCAGTTATTTTTTTACTAGAAATTGGAAATTTGTTCTGATGGCAATTTTTCCCAAATTGAATGTGTATTAGTGTTTAATATTGAGTGCTTGATGTGCTTGATTTTTTTCCCTAATGCAGTCTGCTAGGTTGTTACCTTTAGTTATTCAATATATTCTTGAATATATCCAATGGATGAGATTGGATCTTAATATTTGATAGTAATTGATTGTAGTACTAGCAGCATTTCAAAATGATGCGAGACAGGTAGTTTACAGATGCTTATGCAGAGATAAGTACATCTATTAATAGGTCAATCTCAATCAAATGTAGAAGTTTTAGAATTTAATTTTTTTAATGATGGAGAGAGAATTATTTTAATATCATGTTGTAAAATAAAATTATTTTATTATTAAGGATTATATTGAATATAAAATAAAATTAATTTTTTGACGGAAGTATGTGTTGGATGTGAAATATAATTAATTTTTAAGGTTAAAATTTGTGTAGGATGTAAAATAAAGTTATTTTTTAATATTTAAATTTATAAATTTTGTGAAACAAATATAAAATATTGAAAGAAGTGTTTTTAGAAGGGTTTGATGATTTTTTTAGCTCCAACCAAATAAGGTCTTATGGCTTTATTGACTTCAACTTAATTGATAGAAGGCTGTCATGTCCTTAAATGCACTTTCTTGTAAACTCAAGGAGTTGAGTACAGAAGCTGACTCCATCATAAAATAGTCATTTAACTTTGGCACTTATATTGATTTTGCAATGCCTTTAAAATACGATAATTCATCTAAATCAATTGAAATATCATTTAATTATATTTGAAGCTTATATAAGACATTATTTCTCTTAGCAAGAATTTTAATTTTTTTTATATTTTTACAATTTAAATGATTATAAATTTTGATAACGTAGTTGTAAATAGTTTAACCTCCTAATCTGTCTTGGCTTTTCCACTGCTACATATGAACTATTAGACATGCTGCTGACCTCTTGTCCTCTCCTGATGTCCACATTGTACTAATTATAGATTTGGAATTTAATAATCTAATATTAAATGTTGCTTTTGAATTCATTTTTTTTAGGGATTTTTACTAATTTTTTACTTAATGTTTAGGCATTACCTGATTATTTCTGCTGTGACCAATCTTTTGGTGAATTTACTTGGGGTTTGGTACTTTCGGAGTTATGCCCGTGTTAACATTGGTAAGAAGCTACTTAGACCAGCTTTTGGGTTGTGATTATATAATTTTACCCCTGTTGCATTTTATTTTGTGCGTACTATATGAATTGCATTATTTTCTGTACCATGGTCCATGGAATTTTGATAATGTGAATTGACATGATCCAGATTTGATTATGATCTCATTACCAAGAGATGAAAGTCATATCACACTTTCTATTTTTGAGATTCTTTTGCTTTGCCCTCTCAAATGGACATTTTCCATCTTTCTGATCTTTGTGTGTAGCTTACAGAAACGCTGAAGATATGAATTCACTCTGTTTGTCTACATGTTCTGGCTGATTCTATCAGGAGGTATAATTGATCATATTCAACTAAACTATTTGGATCAAAGCTAGCTGTTTTCAGATCATATTCACTTTTTTTTGTCTTCTCATAAATTATTCCCTAAAGAAAAAAGCTCCAGTCTTAGCTTGCACTTTCAAATTCTATGTACATCAGTGCAGGTTTGATTCTTGCATCATGGCTTCTTAGTTTGGGGTGAATTCTGCCCTTCATCAAAGATTAATTTATAATCAAAGTTCTACTACGCCGGTAGTCTGTGATTTAATAAAGGTTTAAATTTCAGTATTGAGAACGCAGAAGTGTTGTACCTCGGATTGGTATCGGTGGCAGTATTTATGGTTGTCCTTCCACTTTTTCAAGCTACAGGTGGAATCTTACTACAAATGGTTCCCGCCAATATACATTCTTCTGCTGTCAGCAAGTGCTGGCGACAGGTATAATTTTCAGTCGTATGTTGGTCGACTTGAATGGTTGATGTGGGATGGGTTTGTCAAACTCCGAATCCGTCTCATTAACTCTAATGTTACATGTTCATATCAGGTTTAATAGGAACATTTTATTGGGATTGAGACAGGTTAACCAAACTCGTAATCCATCCAATTAGTTCCTATAATTTCCCATAAGTATATCAGCATTCTTATTGGAATTTCAAATCCTCCCTCAAATGGTTGTGCATGCCTATATTTCCCTGTATCATTTTTAAAATTTGACATCGAAATTAAGGTCATGTTTGGGGCAAGTTCCTCTACAATTGTGTGCTGCAGTTGAGTTTTTTTCTCAGACTGGTATTACTGTAACCACAACAATAATGTAGTTAAATCAATTTTTTTGTCAAAATATAACAAGAACTTTCTATCAGAACTACTATCATAAAAAGATGACGTCTTAAACCGGACCTAAGTACATTAGTGGCATTTTCTTGAATCTACTAAGTATAACTTTATGGACTAATTTGTACTATATCATAAAATTTACATCGAGCTGAATTGGGTTATTGAAACGAACTTTGAATTTAAATGCCCTGCAACTGCAAGTATGAATATGATCCACATATTTTTCTTATATGCTATGGTAGCATTAAAGAATCCAATAGTTGGTGATCCATTCATTGTTGTATCTCTGATTTATCTCCATGTGCTCAGTCCTTTGATTCTTTGTGTGATTATTCATCTTCTTGTTTTCTACCAATTACATTCTCTAGGTTACTACTCTTGAAGATGTTGCCGATATTACTCAGTCAAGGTTTTGGGAACTCGTTCCTGGCCATGCCATAGGCTCACTATCTATTTTGGTACGTGTTGTTTGAAGGAAGTTTTTTTTGTTATTTCCTCATTTCTTGCTGATTGATCATTGAATTATCTTTGTTAGAATATAAAATTATTTTTGGGTCATAATTTACAAGCCTAAGCTTTTAGGTCTATTGGTTACCAAAAATTTAACATGGTATTATCTTCAACACAACTTCTAGAATTATGCCACCCTTTGTGGTTTATTTTTCGTATACAATCTCAAACTTGTAGGAAGGAGGGTTGCTAATTTGAGATGGAGGGAGAGGTGAAAGAAGAGGGAGAGGGATTCAGGGACTTCAACACAAATATTACTAAGAAAAGGTTATGTTAAAGATGATAATAGAAATAGTATTCATTGAAATAACAATTTAGAGAATAGATTTTGGTAGTATATGTAAAAGGTAGAGTAGAAGATGCCTTCCCTGAGATGAGTAGATAATATGTTTAAATGAATAAGAATCAAATACAAGACTTTTGTTTCTTGGCCTGAGTTTAGGGCTATTAACGATCCAATTTTGATTCAATCCGACCTTGGCTCAAGATTGAATTGATAGTTTTTTATTCGATCCAAAACATGAATAAGAAGACTTCAATCCGAGCTAAGTCTGACTCATTTATCATCG
>KZ451886.1:533527-572343 GCA_002786265.1 Apostasia shenzhenica | reverse complement strand
GTTAATTTTATAACTCATCACTATTTTATCATCATATTTCAACTGCAAAAAATGTACTTAAAGGCCAATTTGATCGATATCTTTGTGTAATACTAAGACATCTAATTATTTGATTAGATATAGTTGTACGACAAATAAATATGTTGGAGTCCGAACCAATACATTTCAATGAATTTTAGCAGAACGAAGAAAGGTATTCCATGATTCGAAGCTTCATCAACTAGTTTGAGCAAAATACTTGCGTTTAGAGTCTGATATATTGTATGTTTATTTATTTTGTTAAACTATTTGTAATTATATAATTTTTTTATGATACTTCATTATATTTAAATAGAATAATAGTTTTTAGTCTTTTATGCCATACATATCTCGGTAGGTTATTTGACGTTTATTACTTTTATAGTTAATTATAGTTGGATATATTGTTGCATTTTCTAATTAATACTCTCTTTTGGAGACTGGTTTGTTGTATCTTAACGTATTTTAGTAACATATTATCAATTATACAACCATTCGTCGCTATATCGATGTATTTAAATTGAATACACAAATTCGTCACATATTAAATATGTTTTCAAACATATTTGCATTTAGACAACTAATCAGTGTTATTTCTTTGTACTTAAATAGAATACATGCAATTGTCTATTCAATGTTATTTCACTGTACATGATCATAACAATAGTATTTTGACATTTATTCTGTGCATATAATGGAATTTTGATAGAATGCGGCAAACCTTTATAGTAATTTACTGTTATATAGATATATTTCAGTTGAATTCAAACAGTTGAAGGCCAATTCAATACAAATCGAAATATTTCTAGTTAATGCAAGCTTTTAGATACTGATTTACTGCATATTATTGTATTTTAACATAATATTAATAATTGTACAAAATTTATTACCATATTGATGTATTTTAGCTGAACACACCCATTTAGAGATCGATTCGTTACATATTAACTCACTTTACCTAATATTTTTATTTATAAAACTATTTGTTGCCATTTCATGATAGTTAAAAAGAGTACTTACAATTACACAATATTTTGTTGTTAATTCATTGCATTTGGGCAAAATAATAGTATTTAGACATTTATTCTATACATGTCAAGGTATTTTAATGAAATACTGATGAGTTTATTATTATGTCTTCTTTATTATTATATTTCAACTGAATATACCTATATGATGCCCAATTTGATATATATTAATGTATTTTAATTCAATATTAATAATTATATTGCTATTAGATGGTATATCGATATATGTTAGCTTAATACCAGCATTTATCGACCGATGTGTTGCATATTAATGTATTTTAACAATATATTATCGATTGTACAACTATTCAATTTAATATTGATATCCTTGAGATCAATATATGCTTTTAGAGATTGATTACTTATATATCAAGCAACTGAATCAAAATACTTATATTTATATAATTACTTGATGTTATTTCAGTTTATTAGTAGGTAACACAAGAATTTAGATAAACCCTAAATCCTAAACCCTAAACCCTAACCCCCAACTCCCAAACCCTAAACCCCTATCGAGCGGCTCCACAATCGAATCTCGATGCTCCAGGTCGTGTCTGAGCTCGAGATCTCCCAGGATAAGGAGACCTTTGGGATTCCAAGTCAGGTCGTCGTTTACAACTCCAAGGCGCTCTCGGATTCCAGGGGTGTCGGTGCTCTTAGATTCCTTGTCATCGTGAAGCCTCTGGTGGCCGATGGCAGTGCCAAATCCCATAAAATGTCTCTGGTTTACCACCGCGGTGAGCTTCTGAAGTTGAAACCGCCTTTCGTTCTTCAGGAGTTTGTGAATCACGGCGGAGTTATCTTCAAGGTTTACATGGTTGGAGATTATGTCAAGTGCGTGAAGCGGAGATCTCTTCCGGATGTTTCCCCGGAGACGTTGGATAGTCCCAAGAGGTCGTTTTCCTTCTCTCAGGTGTCAAACATGACAATGCAAGACAAATCTCAGGAGCAGTATGATCTGAGCATGCATTTGGAAGACGCTGAGATGCCACCGTTGAGTTTTGTCACTGACATTGCCAGGGGATTGAGACGGTTGATGAAATTGCATCTTTTTAACTTTGATGTGATTAGAGATACCAACGTTGGGAACCACTACTTAGTGATCGACATAAACTACTTCCCTGGCTATGCTAAGATGCCATCTTATGAGACCGTCTTGACTGATTTCTTTTGGGAATTTGTTCATAAAAAGAAGGAAGATGGTTCAGCTATCGAATGTGAGAGCAAAGAGACTAAGATTCTGAGCAATGATCATTTTGGCAACACTGAGGAGCTGAAGAACAAATGACAATGCGTGAAAATGTCCTACAGGCTTTTTTGATATCCTTTTCTTTTTGAAGGCCTATAAAATTTTTGAAAGACAAAGATGGATTGATTTGGAGTCACAATAGGGTGTACATTCTTCTTGCTTCGCAGAAGATAGGTATTTTTCCCCCTAAATTCAGGGTATATTTCTAAAACTTCTTGAGAGTTTCTAGTTTTAGAAAAGCTTGGCGGCCCCAAGTCTCTGTATGATGTGCTTCAAATTGTTTCTAGCCCCTGCCCATATGGCATCTCTGGAGTATGTTTTTTTGCTAGTGTTAGCTTTAACCTGTTTTGCTGCACTTGTGGAAACTGAACTGAACTTGGCAATTTTTTTGTTGAAAAAAAAAAAAAAAAAAACCTAAATCCTAAACCCCCCTAAACTATAAATCTAAACCCTAAACCCTAAATGTCTAAATACTATTATTGCAACCAAATGCAATGAAATAACAACAGAATGTTGCGTAATTGTAAGTACTCTTTTTAACTATCATGAAATGACAACAAATAGTTTTATAAATCAAATATTAGGTAAAGTGACTTGATATGCAGCGAATCGATCTCTAAATATGTGTGTTCAGCTAAAATACATGAATATGGTAATAAAGTTTGTACAATTATTGATATTATATTAAAATACAATAATATGCAGTGAATCAGTATCTCAAAGCTTGCATTAACTAGAAAAATTGGCCTATAAATGCCAAAATACTATTTTTATGGTCATATATGGTAAAATAATATCGAAGAGTTGTATAATTGCACGTGTTCTATTTAAGGACAAAGAAATAACACTGATTAGTTGTGTAAATGCAAATATGTTTGAAAACTTATTTGATATGCAACGAATAGATCACTAAATTTGTATATTCAATTTAAATATATCGATATAGCGATGAATAGTTGTACAATTGATAATATGTTGTTAAAATATGTTAAGATACAACAAACCAGTCTCCAAAAGTGCGTATTAATTAGTAATGCATCGATATATCCCCAAATATTTTATAAATACAACTATTTAATTAAAATACTTAGATTTGTAATGAATTGATCTTCATATGTATGTATTTAATTAAACTTTGTTGATATAATTATAATTAACTATAAAAGTAACAAACGTCTAATAAAATACCGAGATATGTATGACATAAAAGACTAAAAACTATTATTCTATTTAAATATAATGAAGTATCATAAAAAAGTTATATAATTACAATTAGTTTAACAAAATAACTAAACATATAATATATCAAACTCTAAACGCAGGTAATTTACTCAAACTAGTTGATGAAGCTTCGAATCATGGAATACCTTTCTTTGTTCTGCTAAAAGTTATTGATATATAATGGTTCGGACTCCAACATAGTGTATTTATTTGTCGTACAACTATATCTAATCAAATAATTAAATATGTCTTAGTATTACACAAAGATATCGATCAAATTTGCCTTTAAGTACATTTTTTGCAGTTGAAATACGATGATAAAATAGTGAGGAGTTATAAAAATAACAGTATCTTGATAAAATACAACTATATGTGGCGAATTCGTGTGAACATTTTAGTTTTCAATTAAAATATAATGAGATTACATCGAACCGTTATATAATTATAAGAACTCAGTTAATCTAGCTTGATTTATTTCTATTCTATGTATAAATGCCTATGTTAAGCTAAAAGTTAACGATAAAGTAATGAATAATTTTATAACTATAAGCATTCAGTTAAAATACATTGATATGTGTTAAATACACCTATAAAAGCATGTATGAAATAATAATATAGCTATATGAAATCACATAACTGTATAATTTCTGGTATTTAACAAAAATATTATAGTAATCTCCAAATTGGCCTCTTAATACGTTTATTCAATTAAAATACGTAGATATAACAATGAATAGTCACAAAAGTTTTATTTTACTGTTAAAATAGCTCAATGTATAACCAATTAGTGGCAAAATACTTGTACTTCCTTCTAATAAATTGAAATAGCAACAAATAAATATATAAATACACATATTTTGGTAAAATAACGTGATATATAACGAATCAAGCTCTAAAATCATGTATTCATCTCAAAAACATCAATATTGAATTGAATAGCTGTACAATTGTTAATATTTTATTAAAATATATTAAGATACACTTAATCAGTCTCTGAAAGTGCGTATTAATATGAAATGCATTGATATATCATCGAGGAATTTTAAAATTATGACTACTCAATTAAAACGCTTTTATATGCATCGAATTTGTCTTCATATATATGTATTTAAATAAAATACGTCGATATAAATGTTTTAATACTATTGTTCTCTATAATTACGATTACACAATATTAAAAGTAATGCAGTTGCAAGTATTTTACCAGAAAAGCAAATTTATAATATATCGGTCTCTAAATGCAAGTATTTTGCTCAAATTGATTGATTTAGCTTCAAATTGTGGAATAGATTCCCCTGTTCAGTTGCAATTCATTGATATATAATCGATAAGTCTCTAAAAACATGTAGTTTTTTGTAATGCTACTATGTTTAATTAAATAACCATATAACTTCTAGTATTGAATTAAAAGTTAAAGATATCTATCAAATTGGTCAATAAATACATTTTTATCATTATAATATATTGACAAAATAGCGAAGAGTCTTAAAATTATCAGTATCTTGTAAAAATACTTCTATATGTGGCAAATTCGTCTGAAAATTTTAGTTTTCAATTGGAAATACAATGAGATTACAATGAACCATTGTATAATTGTAAAAACTCGGTTAGACTAACTTAATTTGTTTCTAATCTATCAACAAACAGGACACGTACAGCTAGAAGTCATTGATAAAGAAATAAATAGCTATATAGGTATAAATATACAGTTAAAATATACTATATAAAGTCACATAAGCGTATAATTACGGGTATTCAATAAACATATCAAAGTATCCATCAAATTGGTTTCTTAAAGCATTTATTAATTTAGAATACATAGATATAACGAATAGTTATAAAATTATTAGTATTCTGTTAAAGTACCTCAATATATGATGAATCAGTATCTAAATGTTAACATTACCTACTAATAAAGTGAAATAATTGTCAAGTAATTATATAAATAAAAGTATTTTGATTAAATTGCTTGATATATGACTAATCAATCTCTAAAAGCGTGTGTTCATCTCAAGAATATCAATATTGAATTGAATAGCTGTACAATTGATAATATATTGCTAAAATACAATAATATGCAATAAAGAGGTCGCCAAAAGCTGGAATTAAGCTAAACTACATCGATATATCACCTAATTACAATATAATTACTAATATTGAATTAAAATGCATTAATATATATTGAATTAGTCTTCAAATAGGTATATTCAGTTGACATATGAAAATATAGCAACAAATAATAATAAACACATCATTATTCCGTTAAAATACATTAACATGTATGGAATAAATGTCTAAATACTATTATTTTGTTCAAATGCAAATGAAATAACAATAAAATGTTGTGCAATTGTAAGTTCTGATTTTAAATATCATGAAATGACAACAAATAGTTTTATAAATCAAAATATTAGGTAAAGTGACTTGATATGTGGCGAATCGATCTCTAAATAAATGTGTTAAGTTAAAATATAACAATATCGGGTGTGTTTGTTTGTAAGGTTAAATTTAAGAAGATTAAAATTAAATTTGGATAAAAATATTTTTTTATTGAAAGTTGTGAATGATGTGAAATAAAGTTAATTATTATGTTGGAATATGTGGGGGATGTGATATAAAGTTAGTTATTATGTTGAAATATGTGAGGGATGTGATATAAGTTAGTTATTATTATAGTAATATGTGTAGGATGGGAAATAAATTTAATTTTTAATATTAAATTTTATACGTGATGTGATATGCCTGGTTAAAATTAAACTAGGTTAATTTTAAACTCCTAGACAAACGGGGCCATAGTAATAAAGTTTGTGCAATTATTGATATTATGTTAAGATACAATAATATGCAGTGAATTAATATTTAAAAGCTTGCATTAACTAGAAATATTTTTATTTGTATTGAATTGACCTTCAAATGTGTGAATTCAGTTGAAATATATCTATGTAATAGTAAATTACTGTAAAAATTAGCAGCATTCTATCAAAATATCTTAATATGCAAGAAATAAATGCCAAAATATTTTTTTATGATCAAATAAGGTGAAATAACATCGTAGAGTTGTAAATTGCACATATTCTATTTAAGTACAAAGAAATAGCGCTGATTAGTTGTGTAAATGCAAATATTTTTGAAAACTTTTTTGATATGTAACAAATCTAAATTTTTGTATTCAATTTAAATATATTGATATAGCAATGAATAGTTGTACAATGATAGTATGTTGTTAAAATACATTAAGATACAACAAACAAGTCTCCAAAAGTGCGTATTAATAAAAATGCATCGATATATCACCAAATAATTTTATTATTACAACTATTCAATTAAAATAGTTTGATATGTATCGAATTGATCTTCATTTGTTGATATAACTATAATTAACTATAAAGGTAACAAACGTCTATTAACATACCTAGATATGTATGGCATATATGACTAAAACTTATTATTCTGTTTAAATACAGTAAAGTAACATCAAAATGTTGTATAATTACAATTATTTTAACAAAATAACACAATATATAATATATCAGTCTCTAAATGCGACTATTTTGCTCAAACTAGTTGATACAGTTTCGAATCATGGAATACCTTTCTCCGTTCTGCTAAAATTCATTGATATATAATGGTTCGTACTCCAAAGTAGTGTATTTATTTGTTGTACAGCTATATTTAATCATATAATTAGAAAATTCTAAGTATTACACAAAGATATCAATCAAATTGGTCTTTAAATGCACTTTTTTCAGTTGAAATAAGTTGACAAAATAGTAAAGAGTTATAAAATTATCAGTATCCTGTTAAATTAGATCTATATGTGGCGAAATCGTCTGAAAATTTTAGTTTTCAATTAAAATGCAACGAGATTACATCGAACCGTTATATAATTATAAGAACTCAGTTAACCTAGCTTGATTTATTTCTAATCTATCTATAAAAGTCAATGTTCAGCTAAACATTATCGATAAAACAATGCATAGTTTTATAACTATAAGCATTTAGTTAAAATACAATGATATGCGACAAATACACTAGTAAAAGCATGTATGAAATGATAATACAACTATATGAAGTCATATAATTGTATAATTTTTGGCATTGAACAAAAGTATCATCGTAACCATCAAATTGTCCTCTTTATACATTTATTCAGTTGAAATATGCAGATATAATAATGAATAGTCACAAAATTATTATTTTACTATTAAAATACCTCAATGTATAACGAATTAGTGCTAAAATACTTGTGTTTCTTTCTAATAAACTGAAATGACATCAAATAAATATATAAATACACATATTTTGGTAAAACAACATGATATTTAACGAATCAAGTGCTAAAATCGTGTATTCATCTCAGAAACATCAATATTGAATTGAATAGCTGTACAATTGATAATATTTCGTTAAAATACATTAAGATACAATTAATCAGTCTCTAAAAGTGCGTATTAATGAGAAATATATCGATATATCACCAAATAATTTTATCATTGCGGCAACCCAATTAAAGCGCTTTGATATATCGAATTGATCTTCTAATATATGTATTTAAATAAAATACATCGATATAACTATAATTTATTGTAAAATTATCAGAATTTCTTTAAAATACCTAGATAAGTATGATATAAATGTCTTAATGCTATTGTTCTATTTAAATACGATTAAATAACATTAAAAAGTAATGTTATTGCAAGTATTTTACCAGAAAAGCTAATATATAATATATCAGTCTCTAAATGCAAATATTTTGCTCAAATTTGTTGATATAGCTTCGAATTGCCGAATAGTTTCCCTTGTTCAATTTGCAATTCTTTGACATATAATGGATCCGCCTCTAAAAATATATAGTTTTTTCTAATTCTACTATTTTAAATTAAATAACTATATAACTTCCGGTATTGAATTGAAACCCAAAGATATATATCAAATTGGTCATTAAATACTTCTTTTTTGTTGTAATACATTGACAAAATAGTGAGGAGTTCTAAAATTATTAGTCATAAAATAATTTTAGTTTTCAAATGAAAATACAATGAGATTACAAGGAACCATTGTATAATCACAAAAGCTCAGTTAAACTAACTTGATTTATTTCTAATCGGTCGACAAATGCTTACGTATAGCTGAAAGGCATCAATAAAGAAATGAATAGCCGTATAAGTATAAGTATACAGTTAAAATAAGTGGATGCGTAATGAATTAAATATAGTTGGTCTCTAAATGTATTTATTAATTTAGAATATATAGATATAACAATGAATAGTCATAAAAGTATTAGTATTGTGTTAAAGTACGTCAATAATGACGAATCAGTGTCTAATGATGAATCATGTAATTATATAAATAAAAGTATTTTGATTAAGGTGTTTGATATATATCTAATCACTCTCTAAAAGCGTGTATTGATCTCAAGAATATCATTTTTTTTCAACATTAAACAATTATTTTATTTCACATCTAACACAATTTTTAATATAACTAAACATTATCACAAATTTTTTTCAATATCAATATTAGTTGAGTAGTTGTTCAATCCATAATAAATTGTTAAAATACATTAATATGTAATAAATCAGTAGCCAAAAGCTTTCATTAAACAAAAATACCTCAATATATCATCTAACAACAACATAATCACTAATATTGAATTAAAATACATTAATATATATTAAATTGGTCATTAAATATGTATATTCAGTTGAAATATAATAATATATAGTAATAAATAATAATAAACTCATCAATATGTCTTTAAAATACCTTGACATGTACGAAATAAATGTCTAAATACTATTATTTTGTTCAAATGCAATAAAATAATAATAAAATATTGTTCAATTGTAAGTAATCTTTCATATATCATGAAATAGCCACAAATAGTTTTATAAAGCAAAATATTAGGTAAAGTGAATCGATATGTTACGAGTCAATCTCTAAATACATGTGTTCTGATAATATACATAGATATGGTAATAAATTTTGTACAACTACTTATATTATGTTAAAATATAATAATATATAGTGAATTAGTATCTAAAAGCCTGTGTTAACTTGAAATACTTTGATTTATATCGAATTGGCCTTCAAATGTTTGAATTCAGTTGAAATATATCTATATAACAATATATTACTGTCGAAAATAGTAGCATTTTATCAAACTACGTTAATATGTAAGGAATAAATGCCAAAATACTATTTTTGTGATCAAATATGATGAACTAATATCGAAGAATTGTATAATTGCACGTATTCTATTCAAGTATAAACAAATAGCACTGATTAGTTTTGTAAATTCAAAGATTTTTGAAATCATATTTGATTTGTATTGAATGGATCACTAAATTTGTGTATTTAACTTAAATACAATAATATAGCGATGAATGACTGTACAATTGATAATATGCTGTTAAAATATGTTAAGATACAACAAACAAGTATCCAAAAGTGTGTATTAATCAGAAATACATCTATATATCACTAAATAATTTGATAATTTTAACAATTCAATTAAACTATATTGAAATGTATTGAATTAATCTTTAAATGTACATTTTAAATTAAAATACGTTAATATAACAATAATTAATTATATAATTATCAGAATTTCATTAAAATACCTAGATATGTTTGAAATAATTGTCTAAATACTATTGTTCTGTTTAAATATAATTAAATAACATCAAAAAGTTATGTAATTGCAATTATTTTACTAAAAAAGCTTAATATATAATATATCGATCTCTAAATTCATATATTTTGCTCAAACTGGTTGATACAGCTTCAAATTATGGAATACTTTCCTCTGTTCAGTTAACTCCAATATCGTGTAGTTAATTGTAGTACAACTATATTTAATCAAATGATAAGTAAATTTTGAGTATTACATAAAGATAATTTTGAGATAAATTAGTAGTGTCCTATTAAAATACATTTATATGTGACAAATCTGTATAAAAGTTTTAGTTTTCAATTAGAAATACAAGGAGGTTACATCGAACCATTGTATAATTATAAGAACATAATTAAGCAAGCTTGATCTATCTATAAATGCCTATGTTCAACTAAAAGTTATCGATAAAGCGATGAATAGTTATATAACTATAAGCATTCAGTTAAAATATCTTGATATGTGATGAATTCACCTATAAAATTATGTATCTAATGATAATACAACTATATCAAATCATATAATTGTATAATTACTGGTATTTCAATAAAAATATTATAGCATCCATCAAATTGGTCTCTTAATATGTTTATTTAGTTAAAATACGTAGCTATAATAACGAATAGTCACAAAGTAATTAGTTTTCCATTAAAGTACCATAATGTATAACAAATCAGTGCCTAAATATTTTTGTTTTCTTCTAAAAAAATGAAATAACATCAAATAATTTTATAAATACATATATTTTGGTAAAACAACTTAATATATAATGGATTAGTCTCTAAAAGTTTATATGTTTTTATAATTCTACTATTTTTAATCAAAAAACTATATTAGTATTTAAGTAAAATCCAAAGATATCTTTTGAATTGGTCATTAATTTCATCTTTTTTGTGGAAATACATTGATAAAATAGTGAAGAGTTCTAAAATTATTAGTATCTTATTAAAATACATCTATATATGGCGAATTCATGTGAAAATTTTAGTTTTTAATTGAAAATACAATGAGATTACAATGAACTATTATATAATTATAAAAAGTCCTTTAAACTAACTTGATTTGTTTCCAATTTATCTACAAATGCATACGTTCAAATAAAGCGACAGATTTTGTAGCTACCTTTTCTTGTTTTGATGGATATAGAATGGCATAGGGGCATGTCCCTCCCATTCGACTTTTGTGCGATTCTCGATAAAGATCGAACTTTTTGTACTTGATATATCTTTATTTATTGTTATAGTATTATGGACTACGACCAAATTTCCAGAAATGCATATGTTCAGCTAAATGTCATCAATAAAGAAATGAATAGTTATATAAGTACAAGTGTACAATTAAAATACATGAATATGTAATGAATTCACCTATAAAAGCATGTATTTAATAAAAATATAGCTATATAAAGTCACAAAAGTGTATAATTACTAGTCTTGAATAAAAATATCAAAGCATCCATCAAATTGATCTCTAAATGCGTTTACTAATTTAGAATACTTAGATATAATAACGAATAATCACAAGATTAATAGTATTCCATTAAAGTACCTCAATATATGATGAATCAGTGTCAAAATGCCTGTGTTACCTACTAATAAAGTGAAATAACATTAAGCGATTATATAAAAACAAATATTTTGATTAAATTACTTGATATGTTATAGATCGACCTTTAATTAGTTGTAATACAATTATATTTAGTCAAATAATTATATAATTCCTTGTATTCAATTAAAACATAAAGAATTCTATCAAACTGGTCTTTAAATATATATCTTTAGTTGAAATACATTGATAAAACAATAAAGAGTTGTAGAATTATTAGTATCTAATTAAAATACATTAATTGTGCAGTTTTTGTGTGAAAGTTTTAGTTTCCAGTTCAAATACAATGAGAATGCATTGAACAATTATATAATTATAAGAACTCAGTTAAACTAGTTTGATATATATTCAATCGATTTGTATATACCTATACTCAATTAAGTTTCATCGTTAAAGTAATGAATAGTCATATAAGTGCAAGTATTTAGTTAAAATATATTGATGCGTAACAATTTAGCTTGCAAAAGCTTGAATTCAGTGGAAATACTATTATATAAAGTCAAATAATTATACAATTTAGAGTATTCAATAAATATATCTTGACATTCTTTAAATAGGTTTCTTAATATATTTATTCAGTTAAAAAAATAGTTATAAAATTATTATATTTTATTAAGATACCTCAATATATAATCAGTATCTAAACTCTAGTATTCCACTTATATATAGTAAAATCGCATCGAATAATTATTTAAATGCAAATATAAATGTAAACTAACCTGTTATGTAAGGTATAAATCTCTAATTACTATTGTTATATTCAAATACAATGAAATATAGTGTAATTGCAAATATTCTATTCAAATATAGTGAAATAGTCTCGAATAGTTATATAAATCTAAATATTTGGTAAAGTGACTTGATATGCATCGAATAGTAATATAAACACAAAATGCAAATATAAAATAACTTGTTATGTTAGAAATAATTGTCTAAATACTATCGTTCTATTCAAATACAATAAAATAGCAATGAGAGATTGTGTAATTGATAAAGTGACTTGATATGCATCGAATAGTAATATAAACGCAAAATACAAATGTAAAATAACTTGTAATGTAAGAAATAATTGTCTAAATATTATTGTTCTATTCAAATAAATCCAAATTTTTGGTAAAATGACTTGATATGCATCGAATAGTAGCATAAATGCAAAATACAAATGTAAAATAACTTGTTATGTAAAGAATAATTGTCTAAACACTATCGTTCTATTCAAATACGATAAAATAATAATGAAAGGTTGTGTAATTGCATATACTCTGTTCAAATGTTGTGAAATATCCTCAAATAGTTATATATTATCAAATATCTGGTAGTTAAAATGACTTAATGTGTAACGAATCAACATCTAAATGCACGTGTTCAGCTTAAAATGCATCAATATAGCAACAAATATTTGTACAATTCCTAATGTTTATTTAAAATACAATAAATTGCAGTGAATCGGTATCTAAAATTTGTATTAATTCGAAATATGTTAATATATCATCAAATGATTTTGTGATTGTTGTTATTCAAATAAGATACATTAATGTATATTGAATTTGTCATCAAATGTTTGTTTTCAGATGGAATATGTTGATATAATAATAAATAACTATAAAATTATCAGTACTTTTTTTAAATTCTTTAATATAAAGCTACAAAATATGGAAAAAAAAATAAAGCACAAAACACAAAGGAATGAAATAAAAGCACCTTTTGGGTTAATGTGGCTCATGAAGGTATTTTAGATAATATTCGAGTATCATCTAATAGTTTATGAGCTATCACAAAATAAAAGATGTAGATGATGTAAAGTATCAAGTAGCTAAGTAAATATCTATGAGAGATAATATAATAATTTTTTTATCTAAAAAGTATTCATAGAAAAAGGACAACTATTTTATTACCTAGCAACAAGGTTGAAGAGTGACAAAAATATAATTTTGCTTTCAACCACTAATATGACAAGCTCTATGTAACGAAAGTAAAAATAAGAGGGTTTAAGAAATTGAGGTAAGCTAAACCTTCATCCAACGTAATTTATAATAATTAATGAATTTTGAGTTAAGCTTCAAACTTCAATCAATTTACTTAATTATAAGCAATTGTTTGAATGAGTCATACTCTTAATTCAAATTACTTAAAATAAATAAATTGTTGAGACTTTAGTTTAGCAACCAAAATAAATAAATAAGATAGAAAATAAGGCTTTATTAACTAGAAATTTAAACAAAAAAATACTTACATCTATGCCCTAAAGAAATAAAATAAAATTACAATAGTTGCTCATGATTTCTTAGACTTGAACTTTTTTATCTTAACGAAGCAATTATCCTGTAAGCATATTTAGGACAAAAATTAGTTCAATAGTACTAAAGTAATTGATATCATCAAGATTAGTAAGATTCAATAGCTTGCATTTAATGAAATTATGTTGTTATGGAATGACATGTCTAAAAGCAAGCATTCAGTTAAAATATACTAAAATAATGTCTTATTTAATAAAATTATGTTGAGATGAAATGAATTGTGCCTAGTAGCAAGTATTCGATTAAAATATATTAAAATGATATCGAATAGATTATAATGCATGCATTAACTTAAAATGCTTTGATATAATGGTTTGAAAAAAATCAAGCCAAAAAATATCGGTTAGTTCACTTATTTGGATCGATTCACTATTTTAATCTGGTTCAAAATAGAATTCAACCTTCATTTTTTCATGTTGGATTCAAATTAATCTCCATTAAAAAAATTTAGTCATGTTAAAAGTGATTATAATCATCATAAAGAAATACTTTAGAAGAATAATAAAAATGTAATTTACAGATTGCAAAATAATGCGGTAATTTTGTAAAATTTGCAGTGATTGAATTTGCTTTTTTTGCAGTATTGAAAGTACAGCATTACTAAACTGTAAGAATAGAAGATTTTTAATTGTCAGAAAAGAAATAAAATTCTTTGTACGGTTCTTGGTCATCCTTTAGCGTTGAGGACAAAGGGTCGATTCACCGCCGAGCGACCAGGGCGAGCTTCAAATCCCAGCATGGCGGACAACGACGCTCGATTTCCCCACGCTCTGAAGTCTTATTCATCCAGTCTTACGCATTTCGGAGGAGCCGCTGCTCTCGGATTCGAGAATAGCCTCCGCAATCCTTTCGTCCCACTTCATGGCTTCTCCATCTCGGGTTGCTCGATTCGACGATCGGGAAATGGATGAACGTCTCGAAGCCGTTGAAAGCATGGAAACCTTGTTCGATCCGGTCTCCGAAGGGGACGAATCGGAACTGGAGTCCATGACAGGAGAAGTATACTTCTTGACCATGATTTTCTTGAAAAACACATGCTAGGAAGGAGTTAGTTAGATTTCGTTTCTTGATGGCATTTAGGGTATAAAGCGCTTGTGCTTGGAGGTTCTCAAGTTAAAGAAAACCTCAGATGAAGATTTTAAAAGAAATATTTACTCTAATTACCCAGCTTTCCTGAGGTAATTTTGCATGCTCCGTTTTTCCTTTTACATGTCCGGATTCTTCTATTCAGAACAATTTGACCTTGGCCCACGAATTGTTGTTCTCTAGAAAGTGATATTTGTGATCTGATTGTAGTTCAGCCTTTGTTTATCTTGAAAAGTTCAAAATCGGTGGGAAATAAAATTTTGCACCACCGCATTGAAATCTTGTATTTTCGAATACTTTATGTCTTAGATGACTTTATATTTTTGAAGAACTAAGTTATGCAAGTTAAAAGTTGTTAAAAGATATAGTTTTAAAGAAATAAAATATATTTTCAGAAGAAAATAGAAGGGTAGAAAAAAGGAATTTGTCGAAAACATATTTTCAATGATGCAGCTTCGATAGAACCCCTCCTGTAAGGCTGTAACAGAATTTTGTTACAACCGAGTTGTCAATGCCAACTGTCAAACAAGTGGACATTTTGTTGGCGCAACCTATAAATACTTCTCATTTTTACTGTTCAAAGGGATAAATCTCTGAGTCTTGAACTTCAAACATGAAGCTTGTGATTTAAGAGGAAGTTTGAAATTGATGAGGCAATCCATCTAATTCTGCCTCAGTTTCCCTCTTTTTTTAAAACTTTCAGTCTGTCATTACATCAACTATCCCTTTAAATTAAAATCAAGATTGATCGATGAAGTGAAAACCAGAAGTTCCTGAGACGCTATTAAGGTAGTACTCAGTGCATTGAACAGAGATGATACTGATTCACAGATTTTGCCATGTGAATTACAGTAACAGAAACTCTCTAATAGCAGAATCATGAACAGAATGCCAGTTATTAGTCGAAAAGACAGCAGCAGTTTTTCACGTGAATAAGAAATCTTCTATGGAATTTTGAAAGACAGCTTCTAAAAAGAGAAGAAGCTTAATCAATGCTAAAACACAGTAAGAGATTCTTCAGCAAGTGAACAAAAGATCAAATTCATAGTTTAAATTCTCAATCTTAAACACTTGAATTCATTTTCGAACCTTCTAGTCTATGTCTTTCCTTTGAAGGAGGTTTGCTAAGATAGCTTCCAATCTTTTCTCTTAGAGTATAGCTCAGAAATGATTTTCAAGCTTATTGAGATCCATCAGAGCGCTATTTCTAATTTAATAATTTTTGCTCCTATATCTGATTTCGCCTCTTCAAACATGATTGATGGTTCTAACTCCTTTAAATTTAGAATTATAAAACATCTTGCCCCTGAACTCTCATCTTTGATGATTATTTTCAAACCTTTGAAAAGAGTTTAATCTAAGCTCTTATTCGAATGACAGTATCAAATGAAGTCTGCAAACAATTCATCTTATTTGAATGATGACATCAAATGAAGTCTTCAGAAGTCCATCCTTTAAGCTCTTTTTTGAATTCCTTAAAATATTTCATTCGAGTGACATATTCAAAACTATTCTTTGAGGATTCCATTCAAAATGATACTAATTTTTAGAATTCCACTTAAACTATGTACTCAGATATCATCCATTTGAGAAAACCTCTATTCGAACTAAACATTTGATGTATTTATTCGAATCAAATCTTCGAATTTACTTTTTCAAAAATACTCATTCAAATATATATTTGAGTCCATCCTTTGAATGAGTCTTATTCAAATAACATCATCTACAATTCATTCTGTTAAAGAATCTCATTTGAGGCAATAACTCTGAAGTTGTTCCTCGAAATTATGTTCAAAATTATATATTTGAACTTACTCTTCGAAAATCATTTTTGAAATTATGTATTCAAACTTAGTTCTTGGAAATCATATATGAAGCCATATATTCAAACTCATTCTTCGATATAAAGGAATAAGTCATAATCTAGGACTCGTTTTCTTTGAAAAATCTCGTATAAACATATTTTCTTCAAAAGCCTTGTTTGAAATAGTAATTCTTAACCCATTCTTCAAGGATTGCAATTGAGATTGTGCAGTTGAAATCACTCTTTGAAACAATCTTCCCATGTAGAAGGGAATGACAGAATAAAAAATATAAGTTTACATATTAGAATTAAAGATATGCAATACATGAAATATTACTGCAGATAGTTCATCTCATTTTTCTAAGGAAGGAAGAAGTGAACATCTATGGGACAAAAGATAAAAAAAACTTCAATAGTAGACTACCATGCCCTCGATATGCTGACATTTACCAATAATAACAGGCTCTCAAGCCCTCATGTTATCGTGTATTCATGAAATGTGGACTTTAAATAGTTAATGTAAGTTTTCATTCTGGCTTATGGAACGTATCCCTTGATGGTAGGTTGTCATGCCTTTGAAATGTTATCTCCCAAACTCAATGAGTTGGGTATGAAAATATTAAGAAAAAGATTATAAGCGGGTAAATCCCAATTTCATAGCTAGATATGATTAGTATTGAAAATTTGAATTGATCGAGTCGATTACAAGTATAACTACCTTGAGTCTGGATTTCATGTTTTTCCCCTGATTCACTGGGATGTCTCTAGATGATGGAACTCATGGTTACTAACAAAATATTCTGTTACTTTCAAATAGAAAGCTTAAGTGAATTAGGATCATTAAGTAGAATTATGGACGATGTAATCATGAGATTTTGATGGTATTGTATCATTCACCATCTTGTCATCAAGACAATAAATAGATTCCTCTTTTAATCAAAAGTTTCATTTTTACATAAAAAGATGGGTGGTTAATTATAGGGGTTTGCACTTGTAGGAAACTGATAATCTCTAGAAACTTTGAAGTCCTAGAGTTATTACCTTTAGGGTGAAATCTGATATCAATTTTCCTTAAGAGATGAAATTTTTTTAATGTCATGTACATCTATTGATTTTATTTCTCGAGTCAACTGCCTTTCCCTATGATGGTAATCATGGTTAAATAAATAATTTATGTACTCCTGTTAAAATGGCTAGAAATTTGTAGTTCGATATAAAATGAGAATTGACAAATTGTTGTTTCATCTCTAAGAGGCATTTGCGACAGTTTGTCCTTTTGTAAGGTATAGAATTCAATGTTTTTAAGCCAATAAGACAATAACAAATTATATTTTGAAATGACATTGAGTTGGTGATGGCATATAGACATGTTTGCTTAATGGGGAAGACTGATTGAAAGGGATTTTGTTGGAGGCTATTCATAGATTGACTATCAGAGACTGCAAGGGGCTCCTGGCATTTGGTGGAGTATATAGGGAAAAGATAGATTGTTCTAACTGTTAGGGAGAAGGTTGAATTTTTTGGAGAAGAACCCTAAGAAATTAGGTTGTCAGGCATGTATAAACACTTTCTTTAAGGTGATATTTGCCCCTAATAGTTGTTGCAAGGCTGTAGCAAATTCACCTTCAGGATGCAACAAGAACTTGAACTTTTCAAGGCAATTTTGTAAATTTTTCTTGAGAATTCTTAGAAAAGACTTTGTAGTTTTGAAAAGAGAAAGTGTATGGAGTTGTAAAAATCAAATGATTGAGATCTACATTATAGAGGAGTTAATATTGCATATGCTCAATGAATAAGTACGAATCGTTAAAAATGTATGACACGTGTTAGATCTTTGGTTTTCAACTGAGATGAAAGCTTAAGATTATAAGTTTTGGCTTAGGAATGATTTTATATTTTAACATACTCCCTCACATGCAAGATTTTTTGCTTTGCAACGTGAAGTTCAGCATAAGTACTTTTTTTAAAACTTTATGCTAGAGATAATTGGGGTCATTAGGGCTCGAACTTACATCTTTTTGGTTTTAACGCGATGTTAGATCTGTAGTTATCAATTGATTTATAAGAATAAGTTTATAGGTTACGACCCAAGATTAATTTTATATTCTAATACTTGAGAGGAGAAATAGTGAAATACTTGTGGTGAGAAATATTTAAGGGAAAGTTTGAAATACACATAACTGCTCGTCGCCAAATCATCAAAATTGGTGGATCTCCCAAATCTCTACTTCCATCCCTCTTACTTTTTCTGGGGAGGATTTCCTCCCACCATCAATCCCTACGGTGATCCTATCGTGGTCACTATACGCATCGCCGACTCCGATGTCTGGTGAGTACTAATCGACTCCGGAAGTGCAGCAGACATCTTGTTCGAATCAGCTTTCCTCCAGATGAGCCTCACGGAGACGGACCTCCTCCAGAAAGGCCTCACCCTTTTGGGCTTTTCTGGGGAAAAAGTTTAACACCTGAGATTCATCTCCCTACTGGTGACTTTCTTCGACGACAACGGACACGCCCTAAATATGGTGAATTTTGTGGTCATGAAAGTTAGATCTAGCTACAATGCCATCCTGGGAAGAACAACTCTCAATTCCTTTGGGATGACGATTTCCACACCTCATTTCTGCGTGAAATTTCCTGCCCCCAGTAGCATTGTCACCATCAGAGGAGATTCGAACCAGGCTTTTCGATGTTTCCAAATAGCTACCCAATTAGCGGTTGATCAGCTAGATCCCAAAGAAACCCAGCCGGTCACCCCCTAAGAGGGAGTCATCAACGTAACTTTGGGAGGAGAAGGCCCCTCCAAGATTGTATCTATATCCTCTTCCATGAATAAAGAGCAATAGGCAGATCTTATTGCCTTGCTTTTTAGTTATATCGATGTTTTCGCACGGTCTCCCGAAGATATCATTGGCATCGATGAATCCGTTTGCGACCGTCATTTGAATATATTTGTTAATACCACTCCTGTGAAGCAGAAGAAAAGAATCATGGCAGGGGAATGATACCACACCATTAAAGAAGAGGTAGAAAAGCTACTAAAAGCTAAATACATTAAAGAAGTCAAATATCCAGACTAGTTGACGAACGTTGTCATGGTGAAGAAATTCAACGGAAAGTGGAGGATGTGCGTTGACTTCCACACGCTCAATCAGGCTTGTCCTAAAGATCAGTACCCTCTGCCGCACATAAATGCGATGGTAGATCGCACCGTTGGGTTCAAAATAAGGAGCTTCCTAGATGCTTTCTCCTGGTATCACCAGATAAGAATGGCTAGGGGAGACGAATTAAAAACTATGTTCATTACTGATTTTAGAACCTACTGCTACAATGTTATGCCTTTCGAGTTGAAAAATGGTGGCGCAACTTGCCAACGCGTGGTCGATGTTGTGTTCAAAGACCAAAGGGAAGAAATCTCGAAGCTTATGTAGACGATATTCTAGACAAAAGCACAAGCATGGAAGATCATTTATCTGATCTAAAGGAAACATTTGACACCCTTTGTAGGTATGGACCTAAACTCAATCTCGCCAAAGGCACCTTCGGCGCGACATCAGGCAAGTTCCTTGGCTATCTCGTATCTTCCCGAGGTATTGAGGCCAATCCTGATAAAATCTCGACCATGCTCAACATGCCCTTTCCGAAGACACTGAAGGAGATCCAGAAGCTGGCCGACCGGGTGACCGTCCTCGGCAGGTTCATCTCCAAATTGGGGGACCGATGTTTGCCATTCTTTCGTAGCATGCGTGATGGTAAAAGGGCACAATGGACTCCTCAATGCGAAAAGGATTTTACCGAATTGAAGAAATACTTAACAACGACCCCAATCCTCACTACGCCAAAAGCAGGAGACACCCTATTCTTGTACCTCAGAGCCTCCGACACAACAGTTTCAACAGTCCTCGTCAAAGATGAAAGTGGGATCCAACGCCCGGTATTTTACACTAGTCACATGCTATCAGACACTGAGACCTGATATCCCATGCTGGAGAAGCTGGCCCTTTCTCTCCTTATGACAGCTAAAAAGTTAAGACCATACTTCCGATCCCACACAATACAGGTCGTCACTGACCAACCTCTCCTCAAGATACTTTATCCCCCTGAAATCTCGGGCAGACTGCTCAAATGGTTCATCGAACTTAGGGAATTCGATATCAAGTATGTCGCCAGAGCAGCAATCAAGTCGCAGGCCCTGGCTGACTTCGTCGTAGAACTCACAACTTCAGAGCGTCCACCAGCACGTAGGGCGGTAACGCCCTGGACTCTATATATCGATGTTGCTTATGGACAAAAATCTCAGGGGGCTGGCATACTTCTGTCAAGTCCAGCCGGTGTTACTCTGCATCAGTCTATTACCCTTCTGTTCAAGGCCACAAATAATCAGGCTGAATATGAAGCTCTTACTGCTGGCCTAGAGTTCACTCACGGACTAGGCGCTTAACACATTCAGGTGTTCAACGACTCGCAGTTGATGGTCAAACAGGTGAATCGGGTCTATGAAACCAGTGACAATGTTTTAAAGAAGGACTTGGCCAAGGTGCGTGTATTGTGCTCAAAGTTCATAGAATTCTCTCTAAACCACGTGCCCCGGGAAGAGAATCAAGAGGCAGATTGTCTGACAAAGAAGGGATCCCCTGACTTTTATCAACACCAAATGGTCGACAGGCCAAGTTACGAGGTGACAGAGATACATTGCACTACTCAGGCCCCATGCTGGATGGATAAAATCATCGACTATCTAAAGGGCGGTGTGCAGCCAAGCGACTAAGCAAAGGCCAGGAAGCTACGGCTCGAAAGCGCGAAATACGTCCTCATGGACAACCAATTGTACAAAAGGTCCTATACCAGACTGCTCACCAAATGCCTCAGACCTGATGAAGTGGCCGAAGTCATGGGATCAGTCCATTAAGGAGAATGTGGGACTCATGCTCGAGGATGAAGTTTAGTTATGAGCATACTTCGTCAGGGGTTCTTCTGGCCCAACATCAGCAAAAATGCTCGGGCGTTTGTTGAAAAATGCCCCCAATGTCAATATTACGCTGATTTAAAGAAGTGACCGGCAGGTTTCTTTAAACTGATCAACTCCTCATGGCCCTTGCAGTGTGGGGGCTTGACTTCTTGGGTCCAATGCCCCTCGCGGCGCGCAGCTACAAATAGATCCTGGTTGCAGTTGACTACTTTAAGAAGTGGATTGAAGCAAAACGCATAAGTCAACCTACTGCTTAGCTTGTAGAAGACTTCCTATGGGCAACATCCTTTGTAAATATGGCGTCCTAATGACTATCATCACAGACAATGACACTCCTTTCGCCAATCAAAGGATTTATGATTTCTGTGAAAGACTCTTGATCAACCTCAAATATGCGTTTGTCTGGCATCCACACACTAATGGCCAAGCCGAAACTGTTAATAAGAATATCCTCAATATTTTAAAGAAGCGCCTGGATGGAGGAAAGGCCCGCTGGCCCGAAGAACTACTAGGTATTCTGTTGGCATATAATACGGCCCCCTCTGAGGTCACACAAGAATCCCCCTTTTCTCTTGCCTACGGGTTGGACGCAGTTATACCTATTGAATTGGAGTACTCCTTTCCCCGGGTAGAGGTCGCTGCAAGCTTCGGCCCTGATGACATGAAAGCTTGGATGCGGGGAAACGATGATTCATGATGTCTTGACCTAGACCTCCTGGAGCACAGAAGGCAATTGGCAGCACTCAAACACGTGGAGTACAAATGCCGATTCGAAAGATACTACAGTCGCAAGGTGAAGCTCCGAGGTTTCGTGCAAGGCGATCTTGTCCTTAAGAGGCAACAGATGGCCGGCGGCGGCCTTGGCTTTCCAAAGCTTGAGCCGAATTGGGAAGGGCCATACATTGTCCGCGAGGTTGCGGGTAACAAAGCCTCGTAATCTCATTCCTGATTGCTATTCCAGAACTTTATGGTCTCTGTCTCTTTACTATGGAATTTTTACTCTGGGATTCATACTCTATTGACAATGGATTAATATTCACGTTTGACTCTTGGAATTCTCATACTTATCGTCTTCTGGAGCTTATCTTATACAAGGCTTACTGGAATTCTCTTATTCATTATTCGTGACTTTCTGGAATTCATATTTTGATTATGGCATTCTAGAATTCACATTTGCCTTCTGGAATTTCTCTTATACATGATCCTGGAATTCTCATATTATTATGGAATTTAGTATATATGGCATTTCTATATTTTAATTATCTTATGAACCAATGCAAGGATCGTCATTGCAAGGATTTAACATTGTGGGCCCTTTCATAAGCGATGTTTCTCTAATATTGACAAATATTGTGAACGATGAAGGGCCTCCGTGGATTTCCCTTACGCAAGTTAACATCGTGAGCGATGACTCTTTTGTAAACGATGTTTCTCCCTTGCATTGATAATCATCATGAGCAATGTCCTTTCTACTAACGATGTTTCATTCCTGCATTGTTCCTCGACATGCGAACAATGCTTGGTTACTCCAAGATCGATGTTATCATTATTCCATATGCTTAACATCGGACACGTTACTCAAATAGTTTGTGACCAATGTTATCACTGTTATTTTAACATTCTTAATTATCAGTGGTCTCCGAGTCTAGTTAAGACCTGCAAGGTAGGTGGGATCTCCTAACACTTTTAATTGGACTCCCACCAATACGCTGGAAGGTCAGGGGAGCCTGGAAGGGCCAGCTCGTAACCTTAGGGCAGTCCCTGTTATCTTATTTCGATACAGGTCCCCCGTAAGCAGAGTGCCTTCACCCCCGCTAGGATGTCGCTCTAACGGAGGTCAACCTATGTTCATAGTACAAACATCATCTCTTCACGATGTTTCAGACTATCAGGTACTATGACATCGGGGAAGTTCGATTCAAGAACTACTCCTAGGCAAGATCACTACTAGTAATATCACTTTTTTTCTGTGCAAGTGTTGGTTGAAATTATTCTAAAGCTAATACTAAAATGATACATATATTTTAAGCTCATTTATCATCGAAGATAGCAATTATGGCTATTATAATTAAGCTAATCAGCTGGATTGAGCTCAGCATGTTTCTTCTAGAATTTATTCCTCTAGCCTTCAGAATTGTTCATGGTTCTATCAAAAATTCATGTAACATATCAACCCAACAGTTTGTAGGCCACCACTTCTGCTGATTAAAATGGAAGTGTGCAAGTCTTCGCTCTCTTCCATAGCCTCTCTGTGGCTGGGGCATTGGCTCTAAAAAATCTTGGCCCAAGAGCGGAATGCAAAGCGACGCTCTCTCACCCACATGCCAATAGACGGATGTCTGGGCCCACATGAAATGTTCGCGCCCATCCATGCGGGGGGCTGATGTTTACTCCTGGATTCGTCGTCGCATCTTAGCCATATGCGTGGCAAGCAGAGGGACCCTCTCAAACCTCTATCATCATCAACGATAATTAACCAAGTTTCTTTTGCAGACCTCGGACATCTATCCCGTTGGTTCGGCCTTCCGCAATATCGTTCACGATGTTGGAGGATCTGCACTTCTTTGTATCATCGGCCACGATGTTTGTCTAAGCTGTTGCTATTCCACTCCGGTGGAGACCGCCATAATAGCACAGCTTCCACTAGCACAGACTCCCACCAGTCACACCAACCAAGGACCTGCATGCTCCGGCCACTAGTGGCGGTCTCTCCGGAGGCCGACAGTGTCGGTGTCGCCGGTATGAGCTCAATAGACAAATGTCAACATGGCTCTCAGTTCCCACGAATCGCGAAGATCGACAAACCACGTGCTCTAGCCACTACTGGTAGTCTCTCCAGAGGTTGACAGTATCGGTGCCGCCGGTATGGGCTCGATAAAAATATTCAGTGTCGCCTCCGGAGAACCCACTGAACTCCACTACAACCCGCCTATAAATGCCTCTGGGTGAGACACCAGAGAGTAGGAGGAAAATACGTGTAACATAAAAGCTAGAAAAGAGCTCCTTGACAAACGTTGGGGATGATATTTGTAATCCATCTTGTATTGGTCTTCTGATCAAACCCCTTATCTTTAGTGGAACCACTTTTACTGATGCCCTGGTGGATGTAGGGGAATTCTTCCCTGAACCACCTTAAATCCCTATGTATTTTTCTAGATGATTGCTATTTCTCTGACACTCTGGGCTAAAAGCGTTGCATGCCGCTGATTCTCAGGACTCCTAACTCTCTGTTAACAGCTAGAGAACAAATTTGTGTCATTAAACAATGGTGGAACATTCACCTTTCTTTGACACCTTATAGAGAAGGCGGTGCAAAAGGAAGGAGCCACTATCATACTTGATAATGCTGAGGTTGACCAAATCAAGCAGGAATGGCAATTTGCTTTAGCTGGATGGTTGTTTGGCTGTAGGCTTCCCTTACGTATTACAACAAATTAAGCCCAAAAGAGGTGGACTAACTTTTAGGGTTCCGAATGTTGGAACAGTTGAAGATTGTAATGTAGTTTGGTTGGGGGGGACCATATAGCTGGTCTGGCTATAGGCTTCAAAGAATGGGCAAGTTCTTTTAGGCCATACCGGAATGCAATCAAATCCATTCTCTTGTGGTGAGACTTCCAGGACTTCAGCTTTGGATGTTAGGCCACTACAACTTGGTTATTGTAGTCGGCTAGCCGCTCATGGCTATTATAGTCACTAACGTGGGAGTGCTTTTAATGGTCTACCAATACATAGCTAACAATCATTGAGGATTGTATGCGCCATGGTTGATGTCACCAAGCCATTGCAAATGGGAGTTTTTGTTTTTTTGGATAGAGGGATCAATGGGCAATTCTATCAATTTTTTTAGTAAGAAGGCATCACATCCCTTTGCTTTGAGTGCGGGAGAATAGCCCACAAAAATACTCAATGTCAGTGGAAAGATGGAAAACAAGGGCAGCAAGTAGGGGGAGGGACAACTAATGAAGTCATTAACAATGCTGCTGACAGCTCCTAGTAGCAACACAGTGGCATGGTGTGTTCAGCATCCTGAAGGATGGCTGAAGCAACCTGAAACACCAGGAATTCTAGAGGCCAAGTTTAGCTCACGATGTGTTGAAGGTAGTGATCAGATTGTTTGACAAATCTGGGCCCTAGACTGTGGTCTTGAGAAGGCGAAAATCTGGACCATTCCAGAGAGCTGGGCTGGACTGGTTTTCTGCTTATAGTGAGGGGCAGGAGCAGATCCATGTTCTTAGGGACACATGATGCCAGAGGGGTGGCGGAATTGGACCTCCCTGTTACCAAAATAACCAAATACCGTCACCAGGTGGCAACCATAGAAATCTGGGACTGTTTTGCATTCTTGCAGCTAGAAAGGAGGCTCCAGCAGATTGTACCGGACCAGCAAGTGGAATTACTCTGATGGATTACAGGCTAACCCCTTCGGCAGTTTTTAAACGTCATTTAATACAGGGTCGTTAGGAAAGGCCAGATCCCGAAATAGCCACGATAGAGATCTTACCGCCATTATTAAGTCTGCGCTTTTGGCGCTAAGTCTTGTCACCGAGTCGAACCACCCTTCGGGGATGCTGCGCGAAGACTCATCCCGAAGAGCCTCCCCGGACTCTTCCGCACTCTGGTCGCCCGAAGCTACCGCCACCTCTGTACTAGAATCCACCGAGCCTATGCGGCCTTCATGCTGCTCCTCGGATTCGTCGCTGACCTGCACATCATCAATATAAGCCAGGTCAGGTTCGCCCCCTTTGGAAGCGACGGGCGCACCAAAGAGGTCCCCTCCGCGGGCGCCGCCAAAGAGGTCCCCTCCGCGGGTACTGCTCTCCTCCTCTTGGCCGGCAGATAGGAGGGTCTGTCCCTGTCGTGGGGGACACTCTTGCTTCCGATCTGTCGAAGACGAACCCAAGCTAGTTCGAGCTGTAGCGACCTGTACAAAAAAACAAACATGAGTGCGGAGCCGAAGTCGAAGAAGGGCTTCGAAGCATTACCTGTGTAAACCTGCACGTCGTTCTCCAATTCTCGAAGATAATCTTCTGCGTCATGAACATGCTTCCGGATCTCGTCCACCGCCCGGAAGTGCAGGTCCTCAAAGCCAATTCCTTCTCCCACGAATCTCGCCTCGCCAACTCTTCGAGGAACGACGAAGCTTACTCTTTTGTACTAGTTTGTGAACCCGGTGTCCTTCACCTTGAATACCTGGCAGTATCTCCCTTTGAGGACAAAACACCCATGTAGGTAAGGGTTTGCCTCCCATCGAAAGACCGCCTTGAAGATCTCTATATCCCAAGGGATCCTTCGGCGCTGCAGCTCCTTAATGAGACAATAAATCATCGTAATCGCGTTCGTGGGGAGCTGCATCATGGTTGAAGACGTTCACAAACTCCGGCTGAAAGGGGACGAACAGCCCGCCGCAGAGATGGTGGAGACAGATTGCGATCTTCCCCTTTGGCGGAGTGGGGAACGTCGCATCCGTCGAAGGGAACTTCAACCTTACTTTCGGATCCCTTCCCCAGATCTGCTCATCCTCTGCATCGAAAGTATGCAGAGGAAGAGAACACTGCTCTCCGTGCACAGCACGAAAGTCATCCCACATCTTCTTGGCCCGGCTCTGCGATTTCTTAGCCATCGCAACTTCAAGGAAAGAGACAACAATGGGGGCCATTGCTACTCCCGGGCCTTTTATAGCCCCTAGCCCAACGCTTCCACTCCCCGAGAGTGAAATCTGACCGTCTGATCCTATCAACTTAGAAACCTAGACCTACTGGGCATTCGCACCTCCTCGGTTTTCCCCAACGGTCACATCACAAAATTCAAAAAACTTGTATTGAAAAGAAAGGACTTCATTGAACAAAATTCCTTTTACAAGTTTGTCAAAAAAAAAAAAAGAAATTTTTGAAATGTCCTAAGGAGGGATCCTGAACTTCGGCGCCGATAGGAGACCTCGAACAACTCGAGCAAAGTCCGTTCGACAACGTTTCTCGTCCACCAGCTCTTCGACCCGGGCCTCCAAAGCGGCCTAATCCTTCTTGAGTTTTTCGATCTCGAGCATCGCCACCCCCAGATTGCCCTCGTGCCTGGTGCACTTTGACTCCAGGTCGGCGATTGCCTTCTCCGCCTCCGAAGGCTCCAATCTTCGAAGCAGAGTCAGGGCCTCATTTATCTTCCATTCGAGCGCCGCCATCTGTTCCCTACTCGCGACACGCTCTTGGATCTGATCGAGACGTCGACAGATGTTGCACGTGAAGGAGTACACAGTTGGACCTCCGGAGCCAGCCCCTGACTGGGCTGTCCCTGCGGGGACGTTCGGGCCGCCTACAGACACCGGAGGAGGTGGAACAGAGGCAAATGATCCACACTCCTGCGCCGACGCGCCGATGTTTTCCTTGAACGGGGGAGCTGGCGGTTGCGTCAACCCAACACACTCGGCAGGCAGCGTTTCGTCATCCACCAGCGTGATAGTGTTCTTCACCGGTGAGATCGTACGAACCCCACCGGAAATAGACCTCGGAGTAGCGCAGGCAGCCCCCCACGAACTCCCAGCTTTGGAAGCAGGCCTCCCCGAATTGGAGAGGTTGATCCAAGGCCTCTTCAGGGCCTCCTCTCGAATAGAAGGCCGCCTGGCGCGCACTTGTTCCGCTTGAGAGGGACGCCTAACAAGCGGGAATTCGTCCTCCACGTCCTTGGCTATGTTATCATATAAAGACATCGTTGCGTCGGTCTCTTTCCAGAACCAAGAATGGTCCCCAACATTGGGCCGCAGGCATTTTATAGGGTCTAGAAGCTTACATGGCAGTCGCAGAAAAAGGCGCACATCAATTCGCGTCACGTCAGACTAACAGGGTAGCATGGTAAATCTGGATCCGTGCCGGCACATCTGGAGCGTACACGTGGAAGCCAGTGTGGCATCAGTGTCAAAGGAGCTTAGCGACGAATGAATGTCGAAAAGGCGCCCCCAGACGAAAGGATGTTGTCGAGAACCTGTGCCGAAGAACCCACGGCGAACTGCTCACACACAATTTGAAGTACAAGACCCTATACTGCTTTTAAGAAGCATGGTCTCCCTTGTTTGGCCAGTACAATCCGTACAACCTAAATCATGACTCGCCAACCTAGCAGTCATCATTGGCCTGTACTAGAAATGGAGAACATTCCCTTGAAGTGACTCTCCAGGGATCAGTTTAGATTATAAAATCTCATTGTAACAGGAGAAAAATGAGGGATAATATTCTGCTTGACTTTCTCTTTTTCTTCCCTATAGTAATTCTGTAAAAAGCGATAACTACATAGTGAAAATCTTTGAAAGCCGCCCGAACGACGTTGTGGTTTTTTCGCTCAGTCGGTTTCCACGCTAAAAATCTCTCTTTTCATCTTCTGGTTGATTTTTAGTCTCAACAATCTGAAATATTGATAGTCTATTGATAAATTCAAAATTCACATATTTGACCCAATTTAATTAAAATAATCCAATTATCTTAATTATCATATAATTATAATTCAAAAAATTCTCACTTAATTGTAATAATTTGTCAGTACTTCTGAAATTTTTGAGTTTCAAATAAACACGAACAGTGACACAAAACATCAAAGGACAGATACCTGCAATGACTTAATATGTCATGCAAATGAAAGTGTAGACATTTCTCGTATGCTATGATAGAAGGAGTTAAATGCATGTCAACTTGATTAATGACTTTTTATTGACTAACTTAGTGTAATCATAAGCATATGGCTTGGCCATTATCATGATAGAAGTTGCACCACGAAAGTGTCATAAGGTCCTCCAGAAGTTACTGAAGAATCTGACATAAAACTAGCTAGAAGTTAAAGTAACCAACTTGTTTGCTCTTAGCATGTGTCAATACTTACCTATTGTTGAATCTTTCCCACTAGTGACTTTGAGATGTGTAGGGGCATACTTAAATAAATTGATTCTTGTGTTCTCACGTTGCTTAGGACTCATAATCATCTCAGGCTACTTCAATATCTTTTCTTCAAAATCATTTTGCTCTTTAATAATTGGAGAATCCATTAAATAACTTATTAACTTCATCAAAATGGAGCTTCTAATAGTTTATTCTCTTCAAAGGCAACTTTCAATGTGTTTAGTGCATTAGTATTGAATCTGATATTTTGTTAAACAAGCACTCTGTTACTGCATTTAATAGGAATTTGGTCCATAATAATACCTTAGTCAATGAGTTAAATTTTTTTTTTGAAAAATAATGAGTTGACAGAGCAGTATGCATAATAACTAATGGTGACGATATACTCTACTTCTGTAGTTGATAAATCAGTTGAATTTTACTTTCGACTTGGTCACAATACAAAAGTATTGCCAAAGAATTGATAAGTACTCGACGTGCTTTTCCGATCAACTTTGCAGCTGTTAAACTTGACATCGAAAAATCCCATCAAATTAGGTGTTGTGCCTTCTGGATATCAAATGCTTAGTGAGTGTGTACTAATTAAATGTCTAAAGATCCTTTTAGCTGCCATTAAATGGGTTTTTCTAAAGGCAAGATTGAAAATGTGCACACATACAAATACTAAAAGCAATATCAAGGCAACTAACAATAAAACATAATAGAGAATTAGTCATATCTCTGTGTCATTTTTCATTTACCTTTTGACCTTTCTCATTTTTGTCATGGTTGGTAGATGGACTCATTGGGTCCAATTAGTTTTAAAAAAAAAAACTTTTTGAGAAGATTCCTTGTGTAATTGCTTTGATAGCTAAAGATGCTTTTGAGAAGTTGTTTAATTTGAAATCTTAGGAAGAAGCTAAGTTTTCCCATTTTGCTCATTTCAAATTTCCTAAACATGTCTTATTATGTGGTATAAAAGCAGGGTCATTTACCTCATTTTGAAAAGCTCTTGTTCTTGATGAGTCACCAATAATTTGCGTAGTGGATGTGCCTCCTTTAATTTCCATTCCTTTAGAATGTTTAGTTGGGCGTCATCCTCTAGTGGATGTTTCTAGTTATGGGCTTCATGTTCATCGCCCCGTCCTGAGCCATATTAATCAACAAATCAACCTATTATTCTGAGTGCACCGGTGCATTTGGGGAATGGACCGATGCGTCCTTTCATCTATCGCTCTCTTCTTCTCTTTCCACCATTTGAACAAGTCCTTTTCTCTCTCCATCACTTCATTCTCCTCACCACCTCCGATCAAAAGCCCTATTTTTTATCAACTTTGCTCCGCTCCGCTCGTCCGCTTCTTCCCCTGTTCTTCTTCTCCATTCAAGCCCTTTCCAGCTCCAACCCTAACTAGTAATGGGATGTGCCAAGAGAAAAGTTCTGCTACCTCCTGTATGACTGAAGAGGAGGCATCCACTGAAGAGGAACCAAATTTTGAAGGAGAGCCAACGTTTGAAAAGGAGTCCTCATTATAAGAGGAGGCAATCTTTGCTGACTCCTTCTGTTCTAGTTTTAGCAAGGCAAGCCATCTTTTGGACCTTTCCATTATAGCCACTAACTCTCCTCAAGGCTCTGGACTAAAAAAGAAGGCTTTCGTTAGCAAATTCTTGACATCTTGTGTTGCACCTTCCTCTTTTGCTAAGCCCAAACTTGCCAAAGAAGTCTACTGCAAAAGCCAATGAAGATAACCTCACAGCCTCTTTCTTTCACTCAAATCGTAGGGATCAGCTCCATCCAAGGTTTGGAAAATTTTTTTACAAGCCAATTCCTTGCAAGTTCTTTATTTCTCCTCCAATTATTGAAATTTCTGAAGAAAAGGAGGAACCAAAGACCGAGAGAAGGAAGTGGAAGTCACCCACCTAAGCAACCTCCTATTTCATGCAAATTTCTTAACTCCTTTCTCAAGGACTTCATGAGATTGGTGATCTCTACTCCCATTCTTAAAGTGAGACTAATTAGAAGGGATTAATGAAATTATTTATTGGCATGGCTTGGGAAAGTGGCTGCCTTATTCCATCCCATGCTATCCCACTGTTGTCAAGCATTTTTATGCCAAACTAAGATAGGTCCCTTAGCACCATTGTCCAATGCATTTCAATAAAAATCATTGCAGGTGTCCTCATTACCTACTACAGCTTTTCAATTCCATTCCCACCAATCCCATCACCCTACAAGACCTTAAATCATACCCAACACTTTTATAGATATCAAGCACATTTAAGGTTCAATCCTGAATTCAATCCCCCTAGTTTCAAAAAGCATGTGGCCTGGAAGGTTAAATAACTGAGCGTTGTGGTGATCATGCCAAGATACTTGGTCGAATACTGCTGGAATGCTTATTCAAATTTGTGGCCACAAAGACGAATGGCTGGCATGCGTCAAACTACAGTTTGCCATCTACTACCATGGTAGGACTTAGACAACATAGGGATCATTTTCTCTGCCATGGAATACTGCCATAACATCACTTAAAGGACTGTGTATTTGTGTAGTCTTCCCTTTGGCAACATTATTTGTCATTATGTTAGCTCCAATAGTGTAGATGTGTCCTGTGAAACCAAAAGAGCACCATACTATCATTCCTCTTTGGATGGCTAGAGTTGTAAATGACGCTTGAACTTGTTTGAGCTTGGTTCGCAAACAAAAAGGTATGTTTGGCTTGGTTTATGTTGTTCGCAAACAAACTCATTAATGTGTTAATAAATATGCTCATATATATTTGAGTTCATAAACACAAAAACTATAGACAAGTTTTTATATATTAACTATACTATTATTGTAATCATGAACAGGCTCATGATTAATTATGAATTTTTTTACTAATAAATAAGATATACTAAGACCTCTAAAGGAGATTAAAGAGCATCATATCAAGCTCTTATAATCGAGCATGTTCATGAACTCCATATGAATTGTCCACGAACATTAACAAGCTAAATATTAGTATGTTCAAACTCGTTCATTTATCAATCATGCTTTTAAAATTATGTTCTTGCTTGTCTATTAATATCGATGAATCAAACATAAATGAGTACTTATCAAGTCGAACATCGAGTTGTTCATCGAATACTCAATTCATTTATAGCCATACGGACAGATTAACATTCCATCAACCAAGGCCATTCTACAATAATATTGTTGTTACACTATATCTAGATGCCTTCACCTCCTCATCATCTTAATCATCTCCTACTAAATCTACTACTCTTTACACCTCAAATTATTGAGTTAGTCACGCAATCAAATAATTGGAGAACTTGGTGAGTCAAACTGTCAAAAACTTCTCAACTTCCAATTTTATGTTCATTGGTGAACTATAAAGAACGAATATGACATGGAGATATATAGACATGACGCCATGCGACAAGACAACACATCTATTTTTTAAAATATAGGACACGTACGTTGCATGACATGTTAAATATAATAATAATAATAATAATAATAATTTATATTTAAAAAAATACAAAATATAGAACAAAGTTGATTTTTTAAGTATAAACAAATTGTGAGTAGAGCCGAGAAGTCTCATAAGATCAAGATAAGAACTTAAGAAGAGATGTCATTAGCATTGAAGAAAGTTGTCATGCAGATCTAAGGTTCACTTTACAAATTGAGTGGGATGATAATAAAAAATACAATTTTGCTTGCTAGGAAAACCACTCAAGTACAATAATAAAAGGAGGTAAAAGCTCCTCGACATTGAGGAGGAGAGAAGGATAAATGAAACTAGAGTTTCAAACTTTTTGTGATTGGTTTGTTTTTGTAAGGCTTGAGGGCAGTGAGAGTTTTTTGTTTTATTAAATAAAATCTTACAATAATAATTTTTTTAAAAATTAATAAAAGAATAAAATAAAAGTAGAAGTGCCCATAGTTTTTATTCTTATGTTTAGTATTAATAAAAAATATAATATTAATAAAATTTTTTAACATTAATATTAAATGGCTCTAATTGTATTTTATAAGTGTCTCGAAAGCATTCTGAAAGCGCTCAAGAGTGTTTTAAAAGCTCTCAAAAGTGTCTTGTATTTTAGAAGTATACAGGAAGTGTCTCAAAAGTGTGTTGAAGTGTTCTTGTATGTTCAAGTAGTGTCGTCTACCTTCTTTTAAATTATTATTTTATTAGGACATAACACATAACGTGTTCGACACTATGTCCCCCCTGCTTGTGACCCAAAGTATATTAGACATTGACACAATATAGTTTTAGAAGTGTCTGTGCTTTATAGATGTTGACATTACTGGGTATGTAAATTACAATGGTGAAATTTTTGAGAATTTACGCCAAAAGCTGATATCTTCATTGAAAAGCTTCTTCCCTCTAACTCTAGCAAAAAGTGACCATTTGGAGTTATTTATGTGTTGGGTATATAAATCAATTCTTTTATATCTTTAATTTTACTGCTAGACTATTTATATTTGTTTGCTCTATAGTATTGTACTTGAATGCTATTATCAGTTATGTAACCAAACCAGGATTACTATTATATCTTCTGTGTATGTTATAATGTTCTTTGTGATGCTGCCATAAATGTTTTGTGATATATTTCCTGATCATGTTCTTCAATGTTGATGTATTATATTGTGTGTTGCATTTAAGCTGGAGCATAGCATATCAACTTGCATATTATCCATTGTTCAAATCCTAAGCTATCATTTAATTAGTGTTTTGCTAAGGAGGAGCCTTCAACACTGTTTATTTCTTTTGTTTCACCAAGCACACTAAACTAATTTTCATCATCAAAAAATGGGAGATTGTTGAACCCTTGATGTTGATGATCACAATTAATTTATTATTATGCACTAATCCTTTTAAAGTGTGTAATCAGATTTATTATACTTTGTTAAAGAAATTTTCCAAGCACAAGTCTGAGAGAAGTACACCTTAGGTTTATCGTTTTTCTTTTCTTTTATAGCATAATAATGTATTCATGCATATTTTTGCCAAAAGTCTTACTTGTACTGATCTAAATATTCCCGGTGTTAAGTTAGCTTTAGGCTTGCTTAACTCCTCATTTTTTTTGACAAAATTTTCTCTAAGATTTCAGCCAAATCCATTTGATTTTAAAAATCAACCGGATGGCTCTGGTTGGATCCAGGCCCAAACCTCTTAGTCACCCCATTCTTGCTGGCTGTTGGTTTGTTTCCTTGCTTGCTAATTTAATGCATATTTTTTGGATTCATCTTTGTTCTTTGTAGCCTATCTTAGAAGCTTCACATTTCTTTTTTATTGTTTGCACAAATCTTGAAAATCCATCATCTACCTTTTGTTTATCCTAAAATGGAAAAATGATGATGTCTCCAAGCATTTGTCCCTTCTTGGCAACGATTGAGCCTTGTGCTGATGGTTTTAGCTCACTTAAGCTTAGTAAAGAGTCAAAAAGTTATTATAGGTGATGCTCTCTCCTTGTATTATGCTTTTGGGTCAAACTTGGGTTTTTAGATTTGTTTTGTTTGTGCAAAATCTTGCCCCTGCTTAGGTAAAACTCCCAGCATAGCTAAAACCCCTCTAATATATTTCTTCATATTTAAAAGACAACACCCATCTTATTATGCTTTCTTTTCATTGGCCTGCATTGTAATGAAGTCCTCAAAACTAGATTTTATGGATTTAACCTTGTTTAAGCATCTTATATTGCTCTGACTTGAGTTGGCTGCAATGATCAAGTGTCCAACTCATCCTCTTAAATGTTCAAAATGCCATTCCTTTGCTCTTACCTCACATGTCAAAGTATTTTTCTCCCATTTGTTAGTTTGAATGTAAGGGCAAATTATTCTAGGTTTTCTTCTTCTGACTAGTGTGAGAAGCCATAACCCAGAAATTTTCTTGCCAACAAATTTCCTCTAGGAGACTCAAAAGAAGAAAGAGTTGTTCTTCATTATGTGGAAGACCTACTGTTTAGTTTCAGTTTTCATTTTTCTTGGCTTTCCGTTTTACTGCAACAATACTTTCTTCTTAGCTTGAATCTTCACTAGTTTTGGTTTTTTAATCATGAAAGAAGCAAAATTTTGTTTCTAATTGTTGTCTTTCAAAACATGCTTTTGCATTGATTCTTACAACTTTTATTCTCACATAGTCGCTACTCTTACTCACTTCTTATTTAAGATTATTAGGCTCAATCTTTGGATTTTTACGGTTTTCATCCATGACAAACATGTGCAATGTTTGAAGCTAATTATCTGTTGTTCAAACCATAATTTTACTTTTACAGAAAAATTTCTGATGAAGAATGGGCTTCAAATGCTGCTAAATTGGCGTTGAAAATCCTTCATGATCGAAAGGCAGCTGGGGTAGAGGCTACATATGATGCTGAGTTCTCTTGTAGTAGTGATTACACTGGAGTTAACCTTGAAAGCAAAGAAGAAAAGGAAGATATAAAAGAAAAAGAAGAAGAAGAAGAATAAGAAGAAAAAGATGATGATGATGATAACGTAAAAGAGGAGGAAGAAATAGTAGAAGAAGACGACAAAGAAACTTATGATGTTAATGGGGTATATGTCTCAAGTATATCTGGAGAATCCATATTCACAGCTGAAGATGAATTAATGAATCCAGGGGATGATTTTGCGAAAGAATTGGTAATTGAAAGTTAGATCCCACAACTTGAAAATCCTATCACTTCTAGTCTAGACTTCAGTTCTGGTGATGACAGACTAGGGAGCCCAACCATCTACTATTTTGATAGAGAAAACAAATCTAGAAGTGGCAGCTTGAGTGACACAATGAACATTGGTGACCCTTATGTAGAAGACAATATAGTAATTGCTGAAGAGGCATTTGGTCAACTTGAAGCTAGTTATCTAGCTGATATGTCTCGATCAGATAATTTGGTTGTTGATATTGGCAAACATCGAGAAGTGAACGGCTGTATCGCCAATTTAGTAAACTCAGATGGGAAAATACTTGCTGAGAAAGCTGAATATTCCTCTGACTCACTTGTTGAACTGGGCATGATAGACTCAACTGAAATATCAAATGCCCACATTCTATTAGCTAGTTTGGAATCTAAAGCTATAGGTGAATTTTCCAGCATAGGGATTCAATACTCAAAAGATATGCTTGGAGTAAAGGAAAGCTTTGAACATGAAAGGTATGAGGCACATTTGGTAGTATCTATATTGCTAAAAGGTCCACTATACTTAAGTTTTTGAATATTTAACAATGGGTGAGGATTGGTGTTACGGTGGAAAGCTAATTGAGGAAAGGGTCATGAAGTTGCAACCAATGTGCTATTGGGATGAGGTTCTTGATATTTTCTGTTTTCGTACCTAAACTGCAAATGTCCTACCACAACAGTGGTCAGTACAGGTGTTAATTCACACAAGTAATTTTAGTTTATTTCAGAGTGTTGTGTTTAAACTTCTCACTAAATTGATCTTAGTAGATCGTATGTATCATTTAATTTAGGTATACTAAAGGGTATGTTCGTTGCAGTTAAACTGATGTAATTGTAATTTTTTATATTATTATATCAAGAAAAGAATAATAAATCATAATCATCCATGCGATAGTCATGAGGGGAAATATCAATTCAGTGGTCAGGGAAAGTCATAAGGTAAGGATGACCACTCAAAGTGTCATCGAATAAACAACCTGAATTAAGTCACTGAACTGATGAATAGTACATCCAATTGGAATGATGTTTCAACAGCTTCCATTAAACTTTGCCACTGTTTGTTTAATAGTTCAAAGTTAATCTGGTTTAATTTTAAACAAGCATATCACATCACACATAAAATTTAATATTTAAAATTAACTTTATTTCACATCCTACACACATTATTAAAATAATAACTTATATCACATTCCTCACATATCTCAACATAATAATTAACTTTATATCACATCCTCCACATATCCTAACATAATAACTAATTTTATTTCACATCATTTATAACTTTCAATAAAAAAATATCTCTATTTAAGTTTAATTTTAACCTTGTTAAAATTAAATCTTACAAACAAACAGACCCTCTTTTTTCCTAGACATCCCATACCAAAAAAGACAACATAGGTATTAATAAAGGTACGACATTGTTACTCAAATCACTAAAAATTGTATCCGACAATGTGTGAAGAGAAGACCATTCTGTTCCTTCATGACCTAGCAATAAATAGAGGCAAGAAAGAGTGACAAAGGATTTAGATCTCTTCTCGAGATAGTTCGGCCAACAAATGGTTCTTCCCTGAGACTGTTCGAACCTTTTCAACTGTCAGAGCTGTGAAGGACTCTTACTATAACACTTTAACCATTGTAATTATTTCTCCTCTTATTGTAACCCATCTCTTTCCTCCCTATAACCAAACAACCATAGTGGATTTTGAGCAGCCATCGATAGGCATTGTTGGTTTCCCCTTCTTCGGAGCTTTCACCTAAAATTTGTGTCTGTGTTGTTTAATTTCCTTTTATTTTTTCGTAGTCATTAAATATGGTTGATAGAATTTTCTATCAAATATATAACAGTTCAAGTCAGTTTCATTAAGACTTATTAGCATATATACGTAATATTTTTTCGTGCTTTATTGATGTAAGATTCACCTAAGAGTTATCAAATACATCACCTTTTGGAATTCAATGTCCTTGTTATGATTTCCAACCATCACTCATGCAATCATGCGGAGTGACGGTGATACTGTATGTAGCATTTCGGCCCAACGTAGTTATTGTCCGGGTTGGCTCTGTGAACCATAGTTTTGAAACACATACAGAGCTTAAGGTATATTAATATGTATACCCAACACTACTCTTGTATTTTATTAATGTGAATTTAATAAGATTATCACGTAAAGTAATATTTCAAAAAAGTTCAAATGAAACTGGCTCTTGTTTGTTTGGGATAAAGGGGAAGCCATCAAGCCCCAGATAATGGCAGAAGCAGCTTCTACTGTTTGGTAATCAGGTTAAAGTTAATTAAATGTGAGTTTCATTTATAAGAATGAAATTTATGCTT
>KZ451886.1:496529-533430 GCA_002786265.1 Apostasia shenzhenica | reverse complement strand
ACTATAACACTTTAACCATTGTAATTATTTCTCCTCTTATTGTAACCCATCTCTTTCCTCCCTATAACCAAACAACCATAGTGGATTTTGAGCAGCCATCGATAGGCATTGTTGGTTTCCCCTTCTTCGGAGCTTTCACCTAAAATTTGTGTCTGTGTTGTTTAATTTCCTTTTATTTTTTCGTAGTCATTAAATATAGTTGATGGAATTTTCTATCAAATATATAACAGTTCAACTCAATATAAATATTATCCATTTTAGCTCCGTGGGATAAAGGCTTGGTTGTTGTTGTTGTTGTTGTTGTTTAGCTCCGTGGGCCTCACAGTTTCATTAAGACTTATTAACATATTTACGTAATATTTTTTTGTGCTTTATTGATGTAAGATTCACCTAAGAATTATCAAATACATCACCTTTTCGAATTCAGTGTCCTTGTTATGATTTTCCAACCATCACTCATGCAATCATGCGGGGTGACGGTGATACTGTATGTAACATTTCGGCCCAACATAGTTATTGTCCGGGTTGGCTCTGTGGACCATAGTTTTAAAACACATACAGAGCTTAAGGTATGTTAATATGTATACCCAACACTACTCTTGTAATTTATTAATGTGAATTTAATAAGATTATCACGTAAAGTTATATTTCAAAAAAGTTCAAATGAAACTGGCTCTTGTTTGTTTGGCATAAAGGGGAAGCCATCAAGCCCCAGATAATGGCAGAAGCAGCTTTTACTGTTTGGTAATCAGGTTAAAGTTAATTAAATGTGAGTTTCATTTATAAGAATGAAATTTATGCTTGATTTAATTGAAATTTTATTCATGTCTTTTTGCATTTTAAATTTCAAAATTTATTTAGATGGTACATTTACGCCATGAATGTTTATGCATATAAATATTTGGTAAATTGCTTATAGGTCCTTGAGATGCTAAGTTTTTTGCACATTTATACATAAAATTTGAATTATTGCACAAAATTCTTTGAGTTTCAAGTTTCATCTCTGTTTTATGTTTTCTGTTGTTTCCAAGTTTACTTTAAGGTTGATGGCAATTAAGTACTTCTAGTTTAGGTCTATTTATAATTAGGTTTTTCTAATTTTTAAATTAATCAAGTAGGTCATCTGCTTTAAAGTGAAGTGCAAATAGGTCCTTTAGTATTAATTAAAGTATTTAATAGAGAATATTTTTTTAATTAATAGTAACTGTGGTTTTATTTTTATTTAAAATATTAATTTAGCCTTTAAATTAGTCAATTTAGTCTATTAGTTAAAAAATATTTTATTTTTGTTAATATAAATGTATCTATTTGTATATTACCTCAAACTAGAAGATTTACTTAGTTATAAAAATTATAAAAATTTGAATATACATAGGCCTAAATTAGAGAAATTTACTTAAGGGGCGTTTGATTTATTGTTATTTTGGTGTTATGTTATATAATCTAGATGTTATCTTTTGACTAATAATTTTATAATTTTATAGAAAATTATTTATAGATGTTATTAAATTAAATAATTATTTTTTCTAGATAATATAATATAACATCAAGATAGCATTGAATTAAATGTCCCTTAATTTATTATGCTAAATTATTTTATTTTTTATTTTTTATTTTTTTTTCAAAACATAATGCAAACTAGAATACAAATCTCCTTACAAAAACCACTTTTGGCACAAACGGGCATCACTTAGTTGAGTAAAATTGAGCTGGCAACTTGGCTGAGTCATAGACTTGGTTGGGTTGAGTTGAGTTGAGCAATAGCATAGAGTTGCTCAACTCAAGTCAGCCAGGTTGTGCTGACCTGACTCAACTAAGTAGAGACAATTTGAATTGTCAACAGAGTCTATAGTCAGTGGCTCGGATTAGACTCGGCCGAGTCGCCCTGGCTTGACTCGGTAACTCGACTCGCCGAGTCGCGCGACCGAGTCGGTCTGACTCGGTACTCGTCTCGCCGAGTCGCGCGACCGAGTTGGCTTGACTCCGAGTCGCGCGACCGAGTTAGCTTGACTCGGTGACTCGACTCGCCGAGTCGCGCAACCGAGTCGGTCTGACTCGGTGACTCGACTCGCCGAGTCGCTTGGCTGAGTCGGACTGACTCGGTGACTCGACTCGCCGAGTCGCGCTGACCGGCCATCGACTCGCCGAGTCGCGCGACCGAGTCTGTCTGACTCGGTGACTCGACTCACCGAGTCGCGCGACCGAGTTGGCTTGACTCGGTAACTCGACTCGCCGAGTCACGTGACCGAGTCGGATTGACTCGGTGACTCGACTCGGCGAGTCGCTCGACCGAGTCAAGCCGACTCGGCGAGTCGAGTGGCCGGTCAGCATGACTCGGCGAGTCGAGTGTCCGAGTGGCCAAACTCGGTGCTCGACTCGGCGAGTCGTGCTGCCGAGTCGGTCGCTCGACTCGGCCTAGTCGCGTTAGACTCGGCTACTCGACTCTACTGAGTCGGGTAGCCAACTTGACATCCAAGAACAAGAAGACGCCAGTCAAATCAGTCAGGAACTTTCTGGATAAAAAAGTCTTCACACTGAAAGCAGCTTGACCCAAGTCGCATTTTCTCCATATCCAGCTCAAAATAGTCAAGCTTGCAGAACAAATACGCAATACCTGGGTTATTCCTAGCAGGTATTTGATACTGCAGAGGCGCCGGAATAACCTTTTGCTTCAACCGTTCACTGAGATCGTGATTATGGTGCTGATGCCTATCCAGATTTCTCTGAGCACAACCTGCTGAAATTTTCATCAAATGAGGCCTAAAAATTATCTTAAAAGTTATATTATATTATCCTAGTGTTTGAATGACAAATTAAAGAATCCAATGGATTTGAAAATTTACATGCAAGCTTAAAAACTTTAATGGATTTTATTTTATTTATGTTATATTATATAGATATTTTAATTTTTAAGTAATAATTTTATAATATTTTATAAAATTATTTAAAGATATTATTAAATTAAATAATGCTTTTGTTTGATTGAAGGAAAAAATATATATTTGATAAATTTATGATTTGTTTTAAAAAATATGTATAATATAAAATAAAATAATTTAGTTATATTAAAAATCATATTAGATATAAAATAAAATGATTGTTTAATATTACAATTTATGTAAAATAAAATATAAAATAATTTTTAATTTTTTTAATTGAAATAAAATTTTAGTTATAGCTTTTTGTTTAGCTATGATTAAAATTTCTTTTAACCATTTGATAAGGTCGATTTAACTGTCATGATTCAATCAAGATATACAATACATAGGAGCAAGAGTTTTTCATATTAGGAGAACTCATTTGACATTTGTCTTCTGATCTTATAGTTCATATATCATAATATGATTTAGGAGATTTGAGTACTTATTATCACTATGATTTTCATGAGACAATTTAATGTTAGTCCTTCGATACTATCGATTAACTCAGAGTAGGGATAAGGAGACTTTGTCGATGACGACGATGATGGTGATGCACTAGTGCATGCACTCCATACATGTAGGAAAAGAAAGCATGGGTGATGTATGTATTTTATATAATATATTACTGTAATATTTTTTGATTATATTAAAAAAATTTAGTTTATTCAAAAAATTTATTCTAATGTAACTCGAAGATAGTTGTTTTATTTTATTTATATTTTACATATCATGTAATTTTTTGTTGTGAATTTAAAACATGTCTGGATATAAGCATTGGTGCTCAAGTTCAAAGAAACTTGTCAATGAAACAAATGAAAAATACAATTTAGAAACAATATGACCAATGTAAAGGATCTGCCATACAAAATATGGATAAAAACAAAAGATATATATTTATATTTTCTATATAATAATGTCGTATTTCAAAATTTTTAATTTACTCAAAACTCATGGAATATGAAACTTACAATTAAAGAATGAAATAAAATATATACTCATTTCATTTCTAAATTTAAAAGTAATATTACATAGAAGAAAATACAATTCTGTTGTGAAAATTTATTATGTAGTAAATTATATAAAATAAAATAAAATAATATTTTTTAGATAACATTGTAATTTAAAAAAATATCAAAGTAAAAATTGCCGGGGCAACTTCGGCTTAACGGTGGGCCACTAACGTCATGACAAATATACTCTTTTTATTATTTTTAATAATATTTAATATATTAATTAGTTAATTAAATATATTTATTTTTTAAAAAATATCGTTAAAATACTAACCCCACTTCACACACCAAACGATTTAGATCTGCGAGTTGGCTGCCCCGGTTAATAAACCCACCGAGCCCCGTTACCTCGCTACCGTCGTTCAGCCGTAACCCCGTCGCTCCCGAGGATTAGGCTTCTCTCGCGATTCTTCCTCCGTGCTTCGCGGTTCCGGCCCCTCTCGCGCGCCAGGAAGTTGGTGGCTTCTCCCTTCGCGCTGCGCCTCCTCTTTGCCATCATCTTTGCGGTTATCCCTCCTCTATCCTTCGTCATTCTGCCATTGGTGGCTTTGATCGCCAATCTCCTATTGCCGTAACATCCTTTCATATACTTTTGTTTGATTTGATCTTCATTGTGCTATGGTTGCTATGAATGCAGATGTGGTTTACTGGTGATTCTACCATCATTGCATTTCCATTGAACTCTTTCCTAATTTTTTTTCTCTTTTTAATATAAAAAAAAGAAAAGAATTCTCTTCTGCTGTTTTTCTGCAACAAATTGCAACTCTTATTTTCCCCTCTCTTCATTAAAGTTGGTAAAATATAATTTATTAACTTGATGACATTATGTGTTGGATGATTTGCTGGATAGTGTTATCTAATATTATATTAGGTTTAGTTTTTGTCAACCTACCCCTCTCAGGTCTTCGTTATTACCTGGATATTTTTTTTATAATATTAGCTTAATGATTTATTCCTTGTTGATGTTGTGAATAATGAAGTCATATTTTCATGCATTTGCAAATTATTATTCTTGATAAATATGTGGGCAACGATGATCTATCTCATTCATTTGGTTTTCATATAATAGAAGGGCAACTTCTTAACTACATTCCATATTGCAATGTCAACTTCATCTTGGTATCATGGTAGATAGTTATACTTGCGAATATAATGTATTGTGCTGATTCAAGGCAGAGTTGTTTTATACGTTAATGAGGATAAAAACTTATTAGAGATCGTTGATGTGCCCAAGGATTGACACTTTACATGAATTTAAATGTGTATACTTCATTGTGCTCACCTTAAGCATAAATTGTAAAGAAGCAATAATCACTTTAAGTACACATAGTTTGAAGAGAAAAATCATAAACATAATGTTATAAGAAAGACAACTAGCTAATAATGAAAATCTGATTTATGCTAGATGATAATTCCTCATTCTATGAAGAAGAAGAAGAAGAAGAAGAAGAAGGAAGATCTAGGAAGACAAGGAGATCAGGCAACCGGTTGCACGGTGAAATCCTCCAGACGGTCGAACAGTTATGCAGCATCAACGAACATCTTCCAGGTGAGATCTGGCCGTGACGCTGGCAACGATTTGGGTGGGCATGCACATGTGTGAATGGGTTGGATTCAATTGTGATGCCGACAATGAATCCGGGTGGGCACGTGCGTGCGTGAACAGGTCAGGTTCAGTGAGAGAGAGCCGATTGACAGCAACATGGAAATGGCAGTCGCCCTTTAGACGATAGTTTCTTGATAGAACTGTCATCTAAAGCAAACCTTAAAACTATATTAAACCACCATATAATAATTTAGATAGCAATTCTGTAGGAGAGCCACCATCAATAATAAATTTTTTAGGGCTGTTCAATGAGTCAACTGCCCTATAATACCTCATCAAATTTTCAGCCACCGCCCTATAATACCTCGTCAAATTAGATAACTATTGAAAGATTTCACCTGAAGTCAGCTTCACCCTTCCCTTTACTAGGATTTCAATCCATTAAGTCGAATCTCGGTTTTGATTCAAATCTTGAAGCTTATTTCAACATTAACTCCATTCTTGTTATAGTACTTAGCTTGTTTAAATAGAGACTCCATCAGAATAAAACTATAATAACAATAACAACAACCAAGCCTTAATCCCACTATGTGGGTCAGTTATATGAATCCTTTGTTTCCATTGCGCTAAATCAATTAACAAATCTTTATCTAGATTTATGTGAGTAATATCACTTCTTATAATTTTTGTCATATTTTCTTTGATCTTTCTTTCTCTTTGTATATAGGAAAATCTAATAACTCAATTTTTCTAATTAGAGCTTTAATTAGCCTACCATTTACATATGCCGATTTTTGTCTAAGCTTATTTTCAATTGGTGTAACTCTTATTTACATATATCCATCTTAGCATCATTATTTCTGCAACACTTGTTTTATTGGTGTATTTTATCTTTATAGGCTAACATTCAACTTCATATATTATCGCTAGTCTTACTATGATTTTATAAAATTTTTCGTTAAGTGTGGATAGAATTTTTCTATCACACAATATACCATAAGCATTTTTTCATTTTACTTATCCTACATGGATCTTATTAATAATGTTATTATTTATTTCACTATCATTATGTATGATTAATTTAAGGTATTTAAAGCGCTAATTATTTTTGATAATTTGATCACCAATTATTACATTACCAATATAAGTACTTTTTTGATTAAATATGCACTATATATATTTAATTTTGCTTTGACTTTTTCTTTAGTTTATCAATAAGAACAATATCATCTGTGAAGAGTATATACCAAGGCACTTCATCTTAGATATGTGCAGTCAGAACTTCATAACCAAAGCAAAAAGATACTGACTTAAAGTTGAGCTTTAATGTAATCTAACTGTAATAGAAAAATCTTTAGTCAAACCTCTTTGTGTTTGAACACAAGTAATAGTTCCTTTATACATGTCTTTAATAACTTAAATATAAGCAGTACACATACCTTTCTTTTTTAAAATTTTTCAAAATACTTTTCTTAAGACTTTATCATAAGTTTTTTCAAATCAATAAAAAACCAAATGTAGGTTTTTATTTCTCTTCTTAAATTTTTTTCATTAAATTTCTTAATAAATGAATAGCTTTCATAGCAAATCTACCTGGTATAATACTAAATTAATTCTTTGATACCCTAGTATCATGGCATAACCAATGTTCGATCACTCTCTCCCACAGTTTTAAAGTATGACTCATTAATTTAATTTATCTGTAATTGACACAATTCTGTATATCATTTTTATTCTTCTAAATTGGTACTAATATACTATTTTTCTATTTATTTGACATTCTTTTAATTTTCAAAATCATATTAAACAATCTAGTGAGCCAAGAAACTCCTTCATCTCTCAAACACTTGCAAATATCTATTAAGATGCCATCCAATCTTACTATTTTTGTATACTTCATTTTTTTTTTAATTTTTCAAACTTCAAGTTTACTGATACGTCGGATGTAAGAGTAATTTTTACTTTCTTTTAGAGTGCTGAGTTCAGTAAAATCAATTGTATTTCACAGTCTTCATTGAAAAGCTATTGAAAGTAATTTATCTATCTTTGATATTTTCTTTCATGAAAAGTACTTTTGATTTTTATTCTTAATACGTTTTATTTAAGTTAAGTCTAGTTTTTCTATCCCTAACCTTAGGTATTCTATATTTTTCTTTTTTTCTTTTTTTAGTGTCAGCTTCTTATATAATTCTTCAAAAGCCATAATCTTTGCATTGCCGACTACTTTTTTAGATTCTTGTTGAGTCACTTTATATTTTTCTCACTTATCGGTATTCTTGTTTTTAAACCAATTTTTATAACAAATCTTTTTTTTTTAACATCATCTTTCCAATACCAAGGATTTTTATTATTTGGAGTTATTCTTTTGGATTCTTCCAACACATTCTTCGCCACCTTATGGATGCAATTAGCAACTGTCAGCTATATAATATTAATTTTTTCGTTAATGTTTCACTGCCCAAATTCTAGAACTTTCTTCTTAAATATATATTTATTTTCATTTTTTAGATTCTACCATCAAGTATGAGGATAGTTTTTGGCTTATTATTCCTTCTTCAATACTTTATTTCTGAATTTAAAATCATTAATTGATATTGGGTAGTCAAACATTCATGTTAAATGACTTTACAATCTTTACAATCTAAGCAGTCTTGTTTTCTTGTAAGAAAATAATTAATTTGAGTTCTTGATAATCCATTCTTGTAATTGATAACATGCTTATCTCTTTTCTTGAATACAATATTAGTAATTATAAGATCATACGCTAAAGAAAACTCTAAAATAGTTTTATCATCCTTATTTGTCTCTCCAAAATCATATACGCCATGGATGCTTGCATCCAAGCCTACTTGAATGGCATACGCATTTACAGTATTAATAATCATTTTATTGATTATATTTTTTAAAGCTATAATTCTATTATTATTTTTCTTGACTTTCACTACATGATCCTTCAAGCTCTTATCCAGAATTATATTCACTCTATTCTTATTTTTATTTTTACCAGAGTACTAATGTTTAAATCCTAGGCCATCAATTTCCTTGACTTTCTCCTCAACCCATTTTATTTCCTGCAGGTACAAAATATTAATCTTTCTATAAATTATAATATTTACTAATTCTATTAACTTGCTTGTTAGGGTGTCTATATTCTAAGTTCGTAGTCTAATTCTACTGGTTTGATTTCTAGTATATTGAACTAGCTTGTTTATCTACATCCGTCCATGATGTAGGAACCTTTGCTCACTTATTATTACACCTGGGCGCCGATGCAGCGTTCCTTGCTTATTTCTCATGGTATTCAGGCGATATAGCACGTTGCTTCCAGGGAATACCCTAGCTTTAGCTCAATTTTTTAAAGTATTCATGTCATGATTGATTTGATAAGTTTTATACTGACTGTCGACTGCCTAATGCATTTCTCCGCGTTTTTCATTCGGGACTTAGGAACCGGTAATGGTGTGATTTCATCAGAATAAGACTATGGAATAAAACTAAATGCAAAAAAATAAAATATCAAATGTATCTCGAGATATTATGAAAAATATGAAATCAACTAAAATTTGGTGAATATTAAGTCTTTCAAAATCATATGTAATCTTCAGTAAAATTAGAAAATCATAAATCAAACAAATTAACTTGAAATAGCTCTCAAACAAACAGAATATTGTGATTTTACCTCAACGGATGGATGCGAGTTCCACCTAATATGATTATGCTAAATTGTGTCCCCACCAGCTCTCCCCTGGTGTGTGAAGTCGACCTTGTCGAGCTTGGGTCAGTCGAATCACGTGTCTTCATGTGGTTAGCTTAATCTATTGTAGTGCCTTCGTGAATTTCCTAAAATGGGTAAAATCGTCACCGAACTAAATATCATAAATAATATAGTTGAATTGAAAAATTTTGTTCTAGGCTGATTTATTAGATTAGCTATATAGCTATGGAAGTTAATTTGGGTGAAGGCACTAGGTAGGGCTTCTCCTAAAAGGAAATAGAAGGCCAAGGCATCACTAGTTGTTATTGTTAGGTCTTAATATCTATCAGATCCAAAATGTTGGAAGTACCACTATTTCTATATCCAGTGATAAAATTCAAAAAACTAAGGGGGCGTTTGGTTCGTTGTTATGTTGATGTTATGTTATGTAATCGAAATGTCATGACATCTAGATGTTATCTTTTGATTAATAATTTTATAATCTTATAGAAGATTATTTATAGATGTCATTAAACCAAACAATTACTTTTTCTAGATAACATAACATAATGTCAAGATAACATTGAACCAAATGCCCCCTAAGATTTTTTATGTGATCAACCAAAAAATTTGAGCGAAATCTAAATTCTAAGGGGTTGCAGTCCTTTGATTATGTTGGTTCGTAAGAAGAATAGAGAAAAGAGAAGCCATAAACCATAAATTTTAAAACTGTAGCTTTTTGCTAGCATCTGCTATTTAAGTTGAATTTGTAGTTTACATTTTAAGCTAGTGATTTTTTTTTGCATAATCGTTGTAGCTCATGTGCTCAAGTGTAATTCATGCCAATTCAACTAGTTTTATATTTTTTTAAAAAATCAATTTTAAATTGTTAATAACAATGCCAAAAACATAAACTGTAAACAATACAAAAATATCGTTCATGTAATGTCTCAAATATTATTCTTGCAGGTTGCTTTCCTTCTCTCATGGCATCTATTTCATTTACCCTCCAAAATCTTCCCCTTTTCTCTTCCACATTCTTCTCATCCTCCTATTTCCCCCTAATTCCTCAAAACAGAATTCGTTACGCTTATCACTCTGTTTTTCTTGTGAGCAATGCCCATGTCTCCTCCCATACTCTCCAACCCATTCCTGAAGATGAAAACCTAGCAGCTCAATCCTGTTCTGAAGATATTAAGAAGAATAAGAACAAAAAGAATCAGCTTCGACCCAGTTTTTATGACCAAACCGTACAGAAATGGTCCATAAAAAAATATTCTCAGAGACTGGCATTCCCATGGCAAGAACAGAGCACAGAAGGGAAGACAAGTGACTATCACCATCGTACTACTTCAGGTATGCCCTTTGCTCCACACAATCACAGAACTTCAGCTTTTACGGAGTCCTCGATGAAACCAAGATCCATGCAGTTGGATGAAGAAGATTATTCATCTAAACCATTAAAGAACAGTAAACCTTTTAGGGTGAAGGGTCCATCAGATTCCAAGTTTAAAAAGTTGGAGAGGTTTAGCAATTCTGAAAATTCAGTAAGTTCATCGCTTACTGTGGATACTTCAAACATGGAAAGGCAACAAAGTTCTTTTAGATGTCGTGTGCATTCAGCACCTTGGAAACATGGAGTAGTATCCAAAAGTTCTAGTTTAGATTTGGCTACAAATGAGAAACGGAATGGACCTTTCCGAAACAATAGCATTTATTTAGCTCCCAATTTAAGTAAGAATAGTAATAAAAAGGCTCCCATCCCTTCTGGCTGCAGTATATCATCTCTTCCCAGTTATGAAAGGCCTGAGATGCAAGAAATATTGGATATTTCATCACGCAAGGTTGCTAGCAAAAACAAATCCCGATTCAATGCTGATGTCAAGTCCCTTATTTCTTCTCAGAGTTTTAAATCTGCTACCACTGATAGTGGTTGCACGATATTTGAAATGCATAGTGGTAATATGAATATTGGTGTCCCTGAACTTGCTAGTTATTCTTATAATGAATCTCATGATGATAGCATTTTGATGAACTCTCTGTTTGATGATGGCAAGCCAATTAATTCCACATTGCTCCCATGGGAGAGGCAAGATACTGTTGGCAATGTAGAGGCTTATCAGAAAAGAGGCAACACTGAGTTGGCTGAGAGAACTATACCCGAGCCTGAACTGCGAAGGCTTAGAAATGATGCTTTGAGGATGAAAGAAAGGATGAAAATAGGTCCTGCTGGGGTTACTGGGGCTGTTGTGAAAAGTATTCATCAGAAGTGGAATGAAGCTGAGGTGGTTAAGTTACAGGTAGAGGGTCAGCCAAGTTTTCACATGAACAAGATTCATGAGATTTTGGAGGTACGCATTATTTCAGTTTCATGCATAGAGATGCTTAGTGTTTTCGTCCTCAAACATTCTCTCTTTTCTGGAATGACTTTTATGCTTCAGGGTTGAATCATTTGAACTATTCTGGAAACTTAATAGTTCTAATGATTTCACCCTGAAGCATAATAGCTCTTCCAAAAAAGAAATAATGTTTGAAGACAAAAACATTTGAACTATTCAATGGACCCCTTTACAACCATTTTATTTCCACAAAATTTCTCTTTGCTATCGGTTGGTTATGTCGGTCATTATAGTATTACAGAATATTCATGCAACAATTTTTTGATTTTGCATGTTTTATGCATTTTCCTTCTATTTCTTCTTTGATTTGTTCTACTTCAACTAAACTGAGGAGATCCTTATCATGCTACTTTTGTCTTCTTTCTGTCATTTACCAAATCAATAGCTGGTCTGTTAAAATATTTTTTCTCGCATGAATCTTTCATTGCTTTTGAGTATTTTGATCTAAAAATGTTATGCTCACAAATGCTAGTTTGCTTATTATTATTATTTTCTATCTCTGGTCATATTTCTTTAACCTTGTGATATTCTCTTTTCCTGATCAGAGGAAGACAGGGGGTATTGTAATTTGGAGGTCTGGGAAATCGCTTGTGCTGTATCAAGGACTGACCTATAAACTTCCTTGTGCTCGGTCATGTTCGAATGTCTCTGACACTATTTTTGGTATCAACATTTCAAAATGCTCAAATGACTCTGGTTCATTTGTGGGTACCGAAGATTGCAGTGTGAGGGCTTCAGAGCCATCTGATGCTGATAACAAGTCATCTTCCCCAGATATGTTTGGAGTGTCTAGGGAAGTTTCTGTTATTAATGACCTTTTAAATCAGTTAGGGCCAAGGTATAAGGATTGGTCTGGCCGTGAGCCACTTCCTGTTGATGCTGACTTGCTTCCTGCTGTTGTTCCTTGTTATAAACCCCCATTCAGACTTCTTCCATACAAGACTAGAAGAAGTCTTACAGACAACCAAATGACATATCTTCGAAGGATTGCCAGATCAATGGCCCCTCATTTTGCTCTTGGTATGAATACAACTATTCAATTGAAATGACCAGCCTTTCCATTTATTACCCGGGGAATTCCTGCTATGTTATCCAACATGATATTGTAGGAAGAAACAAATATCACCAGGGATTGGCTGATGCTATTGTGAAGTTGTGGGAGAAAAGCGCCATTGCAAAGATAGCCATCAAGCGTGGAGTGCAAAATACTTCAAATGAGAGGATGGCCGAAGAAATCAAGGTTTAAATCATGCAGGTTTATGTCATGAGATTTCATGTTATAATTTTTATATCAAAAATTTTAAGGCATAGTCTATTGAGTATACACAAATGTGTCATGCATGTTTTTTGACAACATTTCTTAAACATAAGCCTTGGGCACTGCAAGGGGCAGGTCTTTTTTGGGTCATCCCATAACTCAATAGCCTTTGGTCAGGTTAGGTCTTTTAAGTCCATGGAGTTTTCAGAAGTAAAATTTGATATGTATGCATGAGATGGCTTAGGTTATGGTCATTAAACATGACTTTGATGTACCTGTGCTATTGGAGAATGTTGCTTTAAATATAGATGGGTTGAGAAGAGAAATCCATGTAGTCGACTACAATTAGTTTGAGATTAAGGCTTTATTGTTCTCATTTTGGTTCCAAATAAAAGCTAGATTGGTTGTGCACAGTTAGATAAATCCTTGCATACATATATGTTTTCTTTTATGCTGAGTTTTGTTTCAGTTTTGCTACTTGTGTAATCTGATCTGGGAATATTTCTGCTAACGTTGAACTTTTAATGACTTTCTTCTTTGCCATTTTTGCTATCATCAAGGGAAGACAACTAACCTTGCCCACAAAATCCTGTGCAATAATGAAAGCCAAACACCGTCTTCTAAAAATCTAGGGATTTTCAATTACAAACTTTGACTATAATACAAAAGAACAAAGCTGCAAAAAAGACTCTTGTAGGATCTTGTACTCACTGTAGGATACCAACTTCTAGGACAAACATAATTGACTTTATTGATCTCAATAGCTATGCCAGGTCATAGAATTTAAGTTTGTGTCTTATTGCAGCTCTAGAGATTTTGTTGAATATTGTTCTTGCTAAGGTTGTATGTGTTATTACAGCTCTAAAGATTTTAGGTGGCATGAATATAACTCACGATTACTATAAGCACAAAAACTAGATAGCTAAGGTTTTGGATTTGGTGACACTCTTTGGTGATTCACTGAAGAGATGTACGGGTCTTCATCTAAAACTAATTAGACATGACAGACACTCTTTTCTTCTTCTCTTTCTTCAATGACGATACCAACAGAATTTGAAAAGTAGGCCACCCTTTCTTTAGATGAACACCATTGGACTTGAACTTTTGACGAAGATCTGTTCATACTCTTCAAAGTGGACCTTTGACTTCACTCTAGTAGAATCTCTCTTAAACAATATCAACCATTCACAGTGAACTCACACAACTTCTCATTTTAAAATTGGATAAGAGGTAATAGAAATTTGGTATGATCTCCTAAGACCCTTGGACATCGTCGTCCAATGCAGGCGCTCTCTTTGGCAATTAGTTGTGGTTGATGTGTTTCGAACTCCACAACTATTTGCAGGTCTATGAAGTCACTCCCCTATAATCAATTGAGATTCTCTGCATTTCCAGTTTACTTTAGGAAATATCTTCTGAGTAACCAAATGAATTAGCAACTCATTAGAATTTTGGGACATCTCCACAAAGTTAACCACCAATATTTGAAGACTGTTTTGAAAGGGGTTTTGTCAGACAATCTTGATTTCATACTCAACTTTTGCTTTTTAGCCAAACTTCGGTTAAAGCTAATGTTGATAAAAATATTTGTCATAGTTTACTTCTCTGCAGAAACTAAACCCCAGTTTCAGCTAATATTTGTCAAACGACATCTTGCATGGGGTTGTTGGCATCAAATTATCCAAAGAAGATGAAAGCATGATCTTCCCTAATGCTCATCTAAGGGCAAAAGAAAGAAAAGCAAATGAACCCTATTAAAGCTATTCGAGACAAAAGAAGTCATCTGGCGAAACGTTTCTGTTTTGCAAAAAAGTCATCGTAAAAAGACCAATCTATCAAAAATAGATCTTGCAAAATGAAATCCTACGAACAAAAAAGAATCTACGAAGAAAATTTCTTCGAAGAACCTACGAAGAAAATTTCTTCGAAGAACCTACGAAGAAAGTGTCTTGTGAAAATAAAACTCTTCATAAAGGCGCTCCAAAAGGGTCTTTGCGTATCTCAGGTCGCTATCAATGATAACAAAATTAGCTGATGTAACTCTATGATATCTTGTCTTGCCAACTCGATGGACAAGGGCATTAGAAAAATTTGTTCTACAACAAGCCCTTTAAAATTAGGCCTCTTAGAGCTTGTTTGGTTCACACCTCAAAAGAGCAAGTTTCTTGCCAACAATTTTTTTTTATTAAAATTTTAAAGTTATCATAGATTTCAATAACTTTTAGCTTACATCCAGCACAAATTTTAAAAATCAATTGTATTTCGCTTTCAACACAAACTCTAACATTAAAATCATCTTTATTTCACATACAACACAAATTTTTACATTAAAATTAATATTATTTTACATCTTACAGATCTCTCAATATTAAAATAAATTTTTTTTCCCATCAAGCCTATAAAATAAAATATTCTCTCTTGTCTAAAAATAATCTTCTAACTAAACAAGGCTTTAAAGCACTTCAATGGCACGCCTTATCATAAATTCTAGTACCATAAGCTCCCTATAAACACCACTAGTGGTAGAGAAAACAAAGTTTGTTGGTTGGATCAATTAACTTTTGGAGTTTTCCTAGCTTCTCCGGCTCTGCTCTCTAAGGAAGAAGAATAAAGGAGGTCGAAAATTAGTGATCCTCTCATTGTGCAAAACCCCTCTCACCAACCAGTCTCCTCTCCCTTGTCACCCAAATTTTGATCGTATGCTTGTCTGATGCTAAAGCTTAGCAGAGATAAAAAATTCTCAAAGAAATTGGAAAGAAAAGTGCATATCATGGGCTTCATTCCTAGCTACATGGCTCAAATGATAAATAAAAAATTCTCAAAGAAAATTGGAAAGAAAAGTGCACATCATGGGCTTCATTCCTAGCTACATGGCTCAAATGATGAATTATCTGATATACCGTTTCCTGATTGTCAAAAGTCCTCTCACTCAAATGAATAGACCTCTAGTGGCAACTAAGCGCAAGTTATTCTCTATGGCGTAATGATACCAAAATGAACACTGAACTCGGGACTCTATTTATAATTATAAAATCCTTAATTCTAAAGATTCAAATTCAAAAAATACAATCAAAATCTCTTTAAAATTGACAGAACTAAAAAAAAAATCAAACCCACTGATAGAAAGTGCTTAAAACTGAAATCCCTCAAAAAATACTTCTAAAAGGAAGTTTTCTTACATAATTGCAAGCGGTTGAACTTCTTCGAAAAGGACATTGCGAAAGGGAAGCTTTCATAGCAAAACTTCAAAGAACTTAACTCTTGCATAAAAGGAATAAAATTAGAAGGAAAATATGCAGAAAACTAGTGACTTTCAAATAGAGAGGGGAGAGGATCACAAACCCTTTATAAAAAGTTTGCAAAAAAATCCTTCACGGCAGTCTCCAAAAGTGGACTTTTTATGGAAACCCCTCTAATCAGAAATCCTTTGTAAATGGCTTTTGAAAAGAAACGTTTCTCAAGTGTTCTCCGGAAATAAACCTTCTGCGATTGTTCTTTGAAAAGAAACTTTAAAGAAATCCTTCTTGTAGTCTCCCAAATTGGACTTTTCTCAAGAACCCTTATGAAAAGAAATCCTTCGTAAATGGCTTCCGAAAAGAAACCTTTTACAAGTGTTGTTTGAAAATAAACTTTTTATATATATTATTTGAAAAGAAACTTTTTGTGAATGTCCTTCGAAAAGAAACTCTACGTTGACACTCCTTCAAAGGGAATTCCTATTCAAGGGGTTATAGAGAATCCTTTCTAGAGACAACACATTAATCCTAAATTTTTAGAGATACTCCTTGTTACAAGAATATCCTTTTTTATAGTATTAAAGTGAACACTTATAAAATTGATTTCAAGCCCAAAGTGTAAATTCCCAATGAGTCATTGAGCACTCCTAATCTCGAGTGGGATGGTTCAACTATGAGTCTTGCCCATGTGGGGCTTTATCCATGATTTGTTTCCCCTAACGAGTCATATCAACCATGAATCTTTGTTTACCTAATAGAGGAATCCCAAAATTCACTTGAAGATAAAGAACCTCCATAGTGCCTTAAGTTTGCAGTCCATAGCAAAGAACTTGCCTAGTAGGTCTTCTATTCCATAATCCACTTTCAGTGCTAAAAATCCAGGCCAAACTTCAAAATTCAAATCCAAGATAAGTCAAAGATGAATTCAAATATTGAAATTGAGCATAAGTCGAATTCGAAACCCCTCAAATCAAATCCCTACCTATGAAGCATGGTTACGATGCAGTGATACAGATATAATACAATGATATATATGATACAGATATGACGGTTCGACAAACTTAAAAAAGTAGGCTAAAGATACGTCAAATTAAGACAGTTTTATATAATACCTATATGTGTATGTATATATTGTTTGATGTTTTGATATTTAAGATGTAGCCTATACAGAAGACCATAATAATTTATTCACCTTGTTGATATGAATACCAAAAACATTCTTTAAACTCTTTTTAAATTAATTATTCTTTTATATTCTCAATTATTATTGCTGCTACTAAATACATAATGAATAATCCAATTTGAAAAATTGAAAATGAACTACAACAATAATTGAATTTTAAAATATTTTAAATTTTAAATAATACTATAAAGTTTGTTTAATTGTTTCATAATCTATCACAACCTAATAATAAAGATGCTTGGTGGTAGAAACAAGATGTACGAAAGAAAGTTAAAGAAAATAAGATTTGTAATAATGATTGGTACAACTATAAGAATAAAGAGAATTAAGAGTCAAAGAAAATTAAAGATTTGACTGAAAGTCAAAGAAAGCTGTCTGTATTGCAAAAAATATGACGTTTAAGGATTTATATAAAAGATTGGATGCCAAAGAAGGAGAAAAATACATATACAAACTTGCTAAGGTAAGAGATGAGAAAATTAAAGACTTGACTGAAGAAAAATATATGAAAGATGAGAATTATAAGGTACCTTTACAGGAAGAAGATATTTAACAAAAAAATGATTTATTTTCAAAGTCTTTTCAATGATGGTTGTGACAATACAATTGTTCTTATAAAGTTTAATATTCAAAAAGAGAATAGAAATTACTGTTACATCCGACGTATTAATAAAAATGATATTTTGGAGGCTTTAAAGAAGATAAAGTGTAGGAAGATAGTTGAACTAGATGATATCCAAATAGATGCTTGAAAATGCGTGAAAGATGAATGAGTATCTTGACTCACTAGATCATTTAATTTAATTTTGAAGACTAAATAGATATCAAATGAGTAGAAAAATGGTACATTCGTATCTATTTATAAGAATAAAAGCGATGTACAAGATTATACCATTTATAGAGTTATTAAATTAACGAGTTATGCTTTAAAACTTTGCGAAAGAGTAATGAAGCATAGATTACATTGTAATACTCGGCTGTTTTAGAACTTGTTTAGTTTTATGTCTAGTAGATCTATTATTGGAAGTTATTCATTTGTTAAGGAGTTTAATGAAAAAATTCAGAGAGCAAAAAATTTGTATTTAATTTTCATTAGTCAGAAAAGTGCTTGTGATAAAGTTTCGTAGGAAGTGTTTTGGAAAGTTTCTGAAAAAAAGTAGTTTGCACTGTCTATATTCAAGTTATCACAAACATGTATAAATGGATTGTTACTTGTGTTCGACCATAGAGTGGTTTGACTAAGAATTTTTTAATTATAGTTGGATTATATCTAGACTCTGCTTTAAGTCCATGTCTTTTTGTATTGGTTATAGAGGCTCTGACTGGACGTATCCAGGAAATAGTACCTTAGTGTATGCTTTTTGTTAATGATATTATCTTTATTAGTAAGACTAAAGAAAAGGCTAAGACAAAACTGAAGTTGTGAAGGAATACCTTAGAATCTAAAAGTTTTTATCTTAGCTGATTAAAAATTAATTATATGAAATACAAATTTAGGTAAGATGGAAGTACTTATATTAGTAAAATGAAAATTGATGATCAAGTTATCAGAAAAAGAGTGATTTAAATACTTTGGATTAATTATACAAAATAATTGTGAAATAGATGGTGATGTTATCAACAGAATTCATGTATGATGGCTAAAGTGGAGAATTATTTATAGTATATTGTGTGATAAAATAATTTCTCTCAGACTTAACGATAAATTTTATATATAATAATTGTAAAACCAGCAATGTTATATGGTACTGAATATTGGTTCACAAAGTAAAAAATACATAAATAAAAATAAGTATTACTGAGATGAGAATATTATAGTGGATGAATGAATATACACAAAAAGATAGGATAAAAATAAGTATATCAGCGAAAAAGTTGGGATAACTTCAGTTGAAGATAAGCTCAAGGAAAGTCAATTTAGATGATTGGATATATAAATTGTAGGCTGATAGAAGCTCTAATAAGGAGAGAGAGGTTATTGAATTTTGCTTGTGTTAAAAGAGGAAGAGGAAGATCAGATAAGACAGTGGAAAACTATCAAAACTAATCTCACATTTTTAGAGATAAATGAGAATTTATTATTTAATAAAGCGCAATAAAAATAAAGGATTAATGTGACTGACCCAACCTAGTGGGGTAAAGGCTTGGTTGTTGTTGTTGATACTATCACAACATATTTAGGTGAGGTGAAACTTTTAATACATGTCAGTAGATGTATACATCTATCCCTCTGAGTCTGACTTAATAAATAAATAAATTTAACGAATAAATGCTAATCTCTTATCTTTTCTGTAATACGCGCTCAATTAAGTAAAGAAAACTCGTGATTAGCGTGTAATAGAAGTATCCATGAAGTGTTAATGGAATTAGAAAAACCAGTGATGCTACTTCCATATGCATGACTGCGAAATGGGTTAGGTATATTGGAAGATGCAGTTGCTTATGGATCCTAGATTTTTTTCTTCTACTGGAACTCTCGCATGCGTGAAGATCTCTATGTTACCAATTATGTGAACCTCATTACTGCTTTTCCTCTGCTAGTCATTGAGTCTAAGCATGGGTTCTCTTTTATATATGAACTTTTTAATTTCATATTGTGTGGGTTAGACTGACTAATTCAATATTTATTTTTTTTAATTAAAAGTATCAGGAAGTATTAGATAAGTATCGAACAAATATTGGATAAGTTTCATTTTTAAAAAAAATAAAAATAAAAATAAAAATAAAAATTGATGAGCCACATAGCTTGTTGAAAAGATATTGAGGGAGTGTCGGAGAGTATTAGTATCTGATATGGATATGATATGGATGCCCTAAGTTTTACAAGTATCGGTGCTTTGTAAATCCCTGCAACAGGCTTTCATGCCGTTATTGTGTTGTCACAAGATTTTCATGTCCTTTCTATGCCATTGCAAATTATTCATAGTAGGCTTTCATGTTCTCAATACACAATCACAATTTAAATAATGGCATACTTCCATGTCATTGCAATGTCATTATAAGTCCTTGTAATAACAGGCTTTTATGATTTTGCTACATTGCTATGTTCTTCCACACTAGGTCTAAGTGCTAAAGAGTTGGCTTTGCCTAAGGTCTTTGATAGACTTGTGATGCCTACTCTTGATAGCAGGCCTTCATGCCCTTGATACGTTATTTGTAAGCTCGGTGAGCTAGCTAAGGAGATGCTAATAACGATCACAAGTGGGTAAACTTCAATTCCACAATTAGATAAAGCTAGTACAGGAAGTCTAAGATAATCAACCGGCTTAAATGAATTAGGTTCCTCGGTTAATTCCTGGACGATGGAACCATGAGATCTTGATAAAGTTCTTCCATGTTTCCATCCATTCAAATGTGTCATCTTACCTATTTAGCAAAGTCTACTATTCTCTTAATCAAAATTTTCATACTTCAATGAGGAAATTGGTTATTAACTACAGATGTTTATGTTTGTAGTCTTCAATCTCGAGAAATCTGAAGGTGGAAAACTATTCAAATCTTTCTCAAAGGTAAGTTTCACAATAAAAGTAGATCAGTTTGATACACTCGTTGAACACTTTATCCTCTAAGTGTACAAGGGTTTGCTTCTCTGCTTAAGTCAAAACTCTTGTTTGTTGAAGCTCCATTTGTGGCTCTTATTCGTTCAAGGTTTGCTTCTCTGCATAAGTCAAAACTCTTGTTTGTTGAAGCTCCATTCGTGGCTCTTATTTGTTCAAGATTGCAAGATCTCATCTTGATCCTTGGATTCAATTGATGTCTCCAAGATATCTTTGTACAATCCGGTGCTTGGAGTTTTAGCTTTTGTCAGAACCCTGCAAAGCTTTTTTTGATGTTGAACTACTTTAAAGAGGTTTTTTTTAACAAGCGTCTTCAACTTCCTCTGCATCTTTATAAGGAGGGATCCCCAATAAGTTTTTCATTTTTTTGGAACACCATCAATTACCCCAAGGCCCTCCAACCTTCTAATGTTGACTTTGTAGCATTTGTAGGGAAAGTTTCTCAAAAAATGATTGTAATAGACTTTTAAAACTTGTTTAGTTAGACGTGTGAGAAATGCATGTGAGAAATGTGCATTTCTTCTTAGGTAGATGTGTCTATGAGTCATTATTTTAAGTGTTTGCCCCCAAAATAAGTTTGCTTTACTTTTGAAATCGTACATTTTTAACTCTACTCATGTTTGTTTGCTACATGCATGTACTTTATTTTGCCTTTTTGACAAAATGAGTTATTATATTGTAATGCTTGTATATCTATATGCTCGTAAAGATTGTTGTCCTTTCTATTGGCAGTGTGCAGGCGATCTCTTTTTCTCTTCTAATTTCACTTGATTCCTTTCTTTCATAAGAATAGCTGCAAATGCTTCATAGTGGCTTACACTCCAAGAACATCTTGCAGATACGTATTGTTATGGTGTATATCGTGCATTTTTTGGAGTTTTTTTTCTTTTATTTCAAATTGTTGGTTATAATCCGAACTTTTGTTAAAACTTGGTGGGGATGGCCCATTGCAATTGGTTTCGCGCTTGAAATTTCCAACAGTTGTGATAATATACAAGGTGACGCCTTTGCCCTTGGCCTTGGTTTTTGCGTTAATCGATATTCTTCACTTTTGTGATGGATCAACTTAAGCACAATAGTATTTCTCCTCTAACAAGTGATGTCAAAACTGATAGTTCTGCTAAGATCAAGTGGCTAATGTTAGTTGTGCTCCCATGGGTCTTACTGGCTCTACCATGATTGGGAAATCCAACAACCAGTGACTCCCACTTTGTCCTAAAGTGGTTGAGTGGGCTCTTGGCATATTGGACCATGAAACACAAATATGGATAAATTCTCATATGAGGAAGAGATTGTTGGAATGCTTACAAGTAATTGTCCTACGTTACTGTTCAACAAATTATGATGTTGATATACAAGTGGGGGTGCTAATGTTCAAATGGTTGCCCTTATACATTGACCTAGGCTTTCAAGATTAATGAGTGTCCACTGATATACTGGGTCCCCTTGCTATTTTTTCCCTAGCAAAACTTAAAGGGTTCAATTATGAGTACATGTTGAGTAGTTTATGCAATAGTTGTGCTAACAGTAGCCAGTTAAACTCATTGCACAATATCTAGGAGTTAATTTTAAAAGTTAACCTTAATGTACTAGATTTATATACTCACTATTCCATTGTCCTCTTACAGTCTATTTTGAAATCTGTATACTGTCCTACGTGACCTTTGGTACTGCTTGATCTTTTTCAGGAATTGACTGGAGGAACTCTTCTGTCTAGGAACTGTGAATTTATTGTGTTTTACAGGGGCAATGACTTCTTGACTCCTTCCTTGAGGAATACACTAGTTGAAAGGGAGAAACTAGCCACAGTTCAACAGGATGCCGAAGAAGATGCTAGATCGAAAGCATCATATTTAACAAATTCATACTCTAAAGCTGTTACTGGTCCACTAGTTGCTGGAACTCTTACAGAAACTTTGGAAGCTTACAATCACTGGACCTACCAACCTAACAGTGAGGAAAGGGAAAAGATGAGAACAGATTTAGCTTTATCAAAGCATGCATCTCTTGTTAGATACCTTGAGCGAAAGCTATCATACGTAAGGATTTATATCTAGCTATACTACACTTATCTGGTGAATGAAGTTTGGCATTTAAAGCTTGTGACATTGTTTCTGATTGATGTAACAGGCAATAGCAAAAGTTAGGAAGGCTGAGAAGGCCTTGGCTAAGTTGCAGGAATCTCTACAACCAGCAAAAATTCCAACTGATCTAGAAACTGTTACTGATGAGGAGCGGAGTTTATTTCGTCAACTCGGGCTTAAAATGAGAGCATATCTACCTGTAGGTAATTAAATGTAGAAGGCATTTGCTCTCTGTTTTTGCCTTTTAGTTACAGTTAAAATCCCAATCACATGGACAGCACAAACTTGAACCTTCCATGGGTGCTCCCTTTTTAAAAAAAATATAAAACCATAACATTGTGTGTTGTGCTTTATATACAGGAAGGCGTGATGTTTTTGATGGTACTATACAAAATATTCACTTAAATTGGAAGCATAGGGAGCTTGCAAAGATAATTGTTAAGGGGAAAAGTTTTGCTCAGGTAAAGCACATTGCTATTTCTCTTGAGGCTGAGACTGGTGGGGTGTTGATTTCAGTTGATAAGACTACCAAAGGCTATGCAATCATCATTTATCGAGGAAAAAATTATCAGCGGCCACTCATTTTAAGACCGAAGAATCTTTTGTCGAAAAGAGAGGCACTAGAGCGCTCCATAGAGCTTCAAAGACGCGAGGTGAAGACTTTTTACCCTTCAAAGACTTGTATTGGTTGTCACAAATTCAGTTCTATCTTATTTGGAACGTGCAGGCTTTGAACCATCATATTTCAAATTTGCATGAACAAATCCAGATGCTGAAGTCTGAACTTGTATTACTTTTCTTTCTTGTGTTTATTAGTTAATTAACCTTTAAATTTACCGTATGACATTTCTCTGCTCAATGCTAATCAAACAGACCCGAAAGGAAGCTGAGAGAGAAACAGACCAAGAAGAACTGCTTGTAGAGGAAATTGATAGTACTCTTCTTTCTGATTACATTGTTGAGGTTAGTTTTAAAATTATTTTTGCTTTTACTCAAAAAAGAAATGGATTGCCTAGTGACATTAGTTTTCTGCCATCGTGGGATAATATATAAAGGCTCAATTTATGCAGTAAACAGTCTTTTTCTTAATTTAAACTTGCGATTTTTCTGTCACATTGATAATAAATAAAGCCAAGTTTGACATAATTTTAAAATGCTTAGAGCTTTTTGTTGAAAATAATTATTCAATATGGCAATCAATCTATTAATCAGCCAGCATGATGGTCGTTCTCTCCTTCTCTCTCTCTCTCTCTCTCTCTCCATGCAGAAGAGTTGTATGTGGCCTTGAGCAGAAGCTACTTGGTATATCGAGAAAATAGGGAGAGTATCGTGTACACTTTGAGAGTTTGAAGTACAACAGTCAAATAAATTCATGTCAATGTATAATAGTGTCAAACGAGTGTCTAGAATAGGCAACTCGAACAAGACCGGCTAGAAATCAAACTACATGACTACAGTCTCTTATGACATAAGATCTCAATTCTCACACTATCCACGCCATAAAAGTACATTAAGTTCCAGTAAAGGTCTTACAACGTCACCCCAAATTCATCTCTAGAATCGCTTAAAAGTGGTAAGTAGGATAACAAAAATCTAGGGGAAGCGGTGACCAAAGCAACAACTATCATTTTGTCCCACCGTCTTGAATTATAAGTAGAAGTTCAAAAAATGGGCCAAGATTTCGAACTTTAAGACCTTCAAGCTTATCAAAGCTCCAAAATGATCCAAAAGCTCTGTAATTCGCCTCCTTTGCTTTATGACTGCGGCTTGACTCTTCACTGTAACAGGAAAGAAGCTTGCTTGCTCTGGCTTTCTCCTTCGTATTTTCTCTTTCTTTCCTCTTTGTAATTTCCACCTCCCCCTTGTAACGCTCTCTCTTCAGTTAGTGTAATTTATAACTGCGAAGACATCACAATTTTTCCTGTCTAACTAATTTTTCATATATAAATTTTCTTTATGTTTTTATTTTATTACCTCATTATTTTCAACCATTAGATCTACTTGACGAAAAATCCTTCCAACAACTTCATTCCCTCATGCAGGACTGATTCTTTTTATATTTCCTGCAAAAACCTTTCATATCCATTTTTCCCCAACTACACCTACTCCCTTGCACCTTTAGCCATGGCTGGCAAGCCAAACTACAATCTCGGTACTTCTCTTGTCATCCTTCAAACCTCCAATGCCACCTAGTATAGTACAAGGCAAAGCACAAACCAGCACCTAGACTCCATTACAGGGATCTTGGCTCAACTGACCCAAACAATCAACTCCCTTATGCAAATGAATTACAATCAACTCCAACAACCCTGGCTCGAACCCTTATCCCTTACCTCCACGGGCTCCAACACAGCCTAACTGCCCACCACTAAGGTTATCTGCTCCAACCCTATCGTGAGAAGGCCTTCCCATCAAAGTGCATCCCTCCTCTAACCCAAACTAAAGCTAGACCTGAAGAAACCAATGAATACAAGTAGGAGAGTTACGACGAAGTCTACCTTTTAACCAATATAGTCAAATTTTCACCCTTCACTCTAGCCATCCTCACACCCCAATTCTGTGAGACTTCAAGGCTCCTAAATTCAATGATTATGATGCCATGCAAGATGTCAAGCATTTTGAAAATATCGTGAAGACATGTGAACCCATCTCGGATGCATCCAAATGCATGCTCTTCTGCAGTACTTTAACAAAGCTATTGCACTCGGTTGGCTTGATGAAATTTCAACATGGTCGATCCAAACTTCAATCAATTGACCCAGCAGTTGAAGGCGAATTTGCCTCTTCAAAGTCAGCAATGCATAAAATCCTCGAATTGTGCAAATCAATCCTTGATAGGTTCTCAAAGCAAAACAATGAGATGAAGGACACCACAGATGATCACTTAATGATGCTATTCATCAACGATTTTTGTCCTAACAACTTATGTGAAACTTTGGATAAGAACTTGTCGAAGACGCTCATGGAGGCACGAACTAAGGTTGAAAGGAAGATACCCTTTGAAGAGAACAATGCCCTGAAACCCATTGAATGCAACAAGTTACAGTCAGAAATCCCCCAAGGCAAACACTCCTTATCTTTGAGCATGAAAAGCTTTTGTGACATTCAAGTATGCTTCCTCTTCCTAACAATGGATATAAGAAGCAAATTCAAGTTGATTCCGCACAACCTTAATCAGATAAAGATAATTTTCAGAATAAGCAATGGAACTTGTGGCATCCCTGCTTGCCGGTACTCGACCGCCCTCTTTACACGGGGCCAAGCCACTAGCAACTGAGCCGTCGAACACTTACAATTTTGCATTTAAAATAAGCAACGTATCATTTAAACATTCATTTCCTGCCGCAACCTTCGATACCTCATATCATATCCCGTGATCCTTCTAATACAGTACCTGCCACTAAAAATGATAGGAGTTTGTTAATACAAACTCAGTAGATAAAACAGTATCCAAATATATTATATGAATATTCAAACATGTCAAATATCGTAGCAAAATAATACAAGTAATATCATGCAATATTCAATAATTATTCATGTAAATATAATACACATGCCTTATATTAAAATTATTATTATAATTCCCATGACTCTGAACTCACTTTATTTCATAATATCATAGCATTATTCTGTTTAGTGACGTAGATCTATCATTTTTATACCCTTTCACCTAAAAGCCTGACAAAAGTTCATACAGCTTGTTATCCTAGAAGCCTTGACAGGAGCCGCACCTTGTATCAAAAACTTTATTTTAGGACATCACCCGGCATACACTTCCCGCCCTTGTCGGAATAACACATATATAGGCAATTTTTTGCCCTTATCGGTTTGTGGTATACAAATATTCATTAGTACCACATTACCTCATAGTTCATCAAATTCAACTCATTTTCTTGTTCAATTAACAAAATACATGGCATAATATTACAATTTTTCATATTCTCGTAACATTAAATTATATTCACAACATAATAATAATAATTTAATTTCAACTTTAGGGAAAAAATTACCTTCCGATTATCATTTTTAACAAAGCTTGGAATTTCTTCTCTAGCTTTCCTTTTCTTCCTCTTCCTTCTTCTTCTTTTTCTTCTTTTCCTTCTTCCTTTTTCTTTTTCTTCTCTATTCCCAGCAGTTGCTGCTGTTGTTGCTTGCTGGGCTTGGCGGAAGCAGCGGAACAGAGGAGCACGGTAGAGACAGCAAGCATAAGGGATTTATTTAATCCTCTTTTTTTTTTGTCTGCCACACGGCAGAGAGAGGAAAGGGAAGGGGCGGGCTGGGCGTTGCTGGCTGCTGCAGCTGGAATCCCCATGTTTATCCTTTTTTTAGGAAAAATTACAATTTAGTTTTCCAACTTTCATATCCTTATAAATAGGCCCAGAATTATTTATTTTAGGTCCCAAATTATTCATTTTGGGTCCAAATCAGCTCAAAATTTTAAATTCAAAATTAAATTCTTGGATATCACAGAACTGGTCATTGCAAAATTGGACCCTGCAATGGCAAAAACAATGTCTACACTCACGTTACAATAGTTGCTCAATAAGGTACCAACTTATGATGTGGACAACGGAAAGAAATAGAACATTTTCAATTCGTGTTCAACCAGAGCTAACCTCTCATCATCCAACGGTGGGAGCTAAAGGAAAAGACTTATACTTGAAGAGAAAAAGAGCAAAACTTACTCTTTCTGGTGTGTTCGAGTCAAGAAGCTGTTCAACCAAGCACTCAAGGCTGGGCTCGAGCTACCTAAACTAAAGAGGCTAAAGGAGGTTGATAAATTCAACGGCCTCAATTACTGCCCTTATCATCAATGCATCAACCAATCCATTGAAGACTGCTTCATTTTCAGAGTCTGGCTCGAGAAGCGATACCAAAGTGGCGAGTACACACTATAAGACAATACTTGTCAACCCTCAAAAGGAAAGAGTGGATTTAATCCCTGCTATTGGCACTGCTCCAAGGAAAAAGAAGTGCAACAAAGATGTGCAGTTCCTATCGTCTTAAAGAAAAGTGAGAAGATGAAGCAGCTAAAAGGAAATCCAGCTGTCTACTAGGAAAGCCCTATCAAACCCATGGCCAAGAGATGGGTTTAGGCTATTCCTCCAATTCTTAATGAGCGACCCAAACATATGCTGATGGGGTAATACGGTCAAATCCCAGATCGGTTCAAACAAAAGAAGCGTAAAGACTGCTCTGCTAAGAGAGTTAATGCACAGCAAAAAGTGAACCAAATGTAAGAAATCTCGATGTCTGCTAGACCACCCTTCCATCTTGCGTACTTCATTAATGACTTGTCTATCAAAGTCCACTAATTAAGGGAAAATGATGACAAAGTTGTCCCCAAAGAAGCTTACACCATCTATCTGATAATGGGCAAGAACAATTCAAAAGTTTCCAAAAACCTCTTTGCTTCCCATGCCTATGAAGCAGGCAATGCATGCAAACAATTATTCTCCAAGTTATCACTCGAAAGCGATTCTATTAATGATCACTCGAGCATGATAAGAAGATATGACTCAATGGTGATACTGAGTCTACCACATCTTCAAATGAGCATATACGTCTTTGAAAAATGATAAGACCTCGTCTTCATTGTCTGGATCTGATAGATGCATAAACCATGAAGCACCGATACTTTGTAATGTATTCATATCGTATTCGTATTGGATACTGATACTTTGTGATGCTCCATCGATACGTATCTTATACGTCATATGACATATCAATTTTTATTTTTATTTTTTTAAAATTTTATACTTGTTTGATACTTGCATGATGCTTTTCAAATATTTTTCAATACTTCTAATTAGAGAAAAATATTAAAACCTCGGTTTGACTTACATGATAAAAAATAGAAAAATATCTTATATATAAAACACAACTCATGTATAGACTCAAATATTAAAATTGAGAGAGATGCACTGAGCCTATGCAATTGGGATTACAGAAGCTACATGTACGCTAGTATTTCGGCAATAGAGAAAAATTTGGTATCTACAAGTAGTTTTCATTTACTTTAGCTGACTTTTTCCAGTGTCTTACAAATACTAGTATAGCTTCTGCTTTTTTACCTTAACTGATACGATCTTTGCTTTTATTGGACGCCGATCATTTTTCTTTTTACCTTAATCAAGCTCAAACTGCGAAAAGAATAAGACTTTGGCTATTTTTAGTTTATCTATTTATTTAGTTAAAGACTCGAAGAGAGGAGAGCATGTATCTGCTTTGATCAGGTCAATATGTTTGAGTTTATGTCATAGCATCTGTATTATTATAAATTGTATTTTTATTTACATTGAGCTAATTGATTTGAGTCGAATTTAAATTGAAACTGAAACTAATCTACTAATGTATATTTAAACTTTTATTTTAGATGATTCATAATAGGTTAACAAGCAATTAAACAAACATTATGATATTATTGTAATTTAAAATTTTTTAAATTCAATAGTTAAATAATATTTTTATTGTTTTCAAGTTAAATTGTTCATAATATTTCTTTTAGTGATATTCAGAATATTTGAAAAAATATAATTAATTTGAAAAAAATTTAAAGATATTTTTAAAATTTATAGCAACAAGATGTAGAAGTTATTCTGATTTACCATAGAGCTACTTCTTAAATATGAGAATATGACGTGTTATACTCATTTATATAACAGCTGCATTCTAACGTATCCGTATCCTACTTTCTTAAATTTGATATATTATTGTATCCATATCATATTATATTCGTATTGTCGTATTGCACTCGTGCTTCATAGTGCACAAATAAGAAAGAAACCATTGGGACAATAACAAGAGGAAAAGCTTCCCAAATACAATTGGCTAATAAAAAAATTGTCATCAACAACAGGGTTATTCTCCCAAGGCCATCTCAAAAAGAGATGGAAAATTAATAAATGATAACGTGTTGTCGCTCCTCCACAAGCTACCAACACTGCTAAGCATCTATGATGCTTTAATGCTATAAAAAAAACTTTGTGAGGGCTTAATCAAGCTTTTATAAATCCAACGTCATTTGTAGCCTTGTTCACTGTAGAGATGATGAAATAAGGGGCTTTCATAGTGCAATTTGCCAAACACAACCGACCGTTATAATTAACGGGAAAGTGCACCAAAGTCAACAGGATATTCATAGACAATAACTCCTTTGTTAACATCATGAATTTGGAGGTATTGGAAAGTGTCTCCCTACAAGTTAAGCTTCTAAAAAAATTGGCATAAGACTTCGCAACTTCAACGACACAGAGGTGAGAATGTTGGGAACTTTGATGTGATTTCTTTTTTAGTTACCTATAGTTGTGCAGCCTTAGCTCGAGTAACTACGGCCATTTGTTCTCTTTTTTCTTGTTCATTCTGTCACCCAACTCCACTGCAAGGACACATTTCATTGCTTAAAGAGGTTCCAAATGTCCCTATCAACGAAAAAGACTTAGTATCACTTTCAAGTCTTATCTTTTGAGCTTGCATTATATCTTTGAGAGACTCCTAGTAGCATATTTTATCTAATCTTAACTTTGTCAAGAACCTTCCCCGAGTTCGTGAATAATCGTAACATGATTTTTAGCTTTTCCTTTTCCTTTATTCACCATACAACAAGGATAAATCTTTTCTGCAATACTGTCGTTGTTAGATGGCTCGATATTTTGCATTATAGGTAGATTTTTCGTGCAATCTACTAAGAAAATTGTAGTTCTGGGAATAGATGATGTTTCTTCCTTAATCACTGGCCTCTTTTGTGCATTAATTCTGCTTGTCGACCGATATTTTTGCTTATTTTCTTTGTTTCATTTTCTCACTTTAATCAGGACATCCTATTGTGGTAATGCTGCTACTTGTTTAGCAATTCTTCCATTCGTTTTGGAGATGCTTCGAGCCCATTTTTTAGGAATCGATTGACTTGGAGTTTGCTAGTTGCTGTTATATTCACTTTTCTTTAGATTTTTCTTTTTCGAGAGAAATTGTAATCACATTAACCATTCCTTTTGATAAGTTAACAAACACTGTGTCTGAGAGTTTATACTCCTCAATTTGATGTTGCTTTTCAAGTCAATCCTGGCAAAATAGTCTTCTATAGAATGACTAATGCACTAGTGATACAGGTTATAATTTGGATCAGTTTACTTACTTTTTCTGACCTTTTTGGCTCTAACAGTTTAAGACTTATTTTCAATGCTTCAAAGAATTATGTTTTAACGCAATCTCTTTTGAATGAATACACTTTGTTCTTTTTGTCCTCTAAAGTTGCTTCTTTCCCTCATACACTTGTTTGGCAAAAGGACTATTTTGTGGAGTTCTATTTTTATGCTTTCTTTTTCCTTTATCTACTGTATAAGTCATAAGCTTTCCTGTCTTATGAGCCTTTTGTCATTTAGCTCGTTCATAATTAGTTTCATATTTTTGCGGATTAATCTTTTCATACTTAGCAACTTTGTTCAGCAATTCTTGAAATTATGTGTTGGGATTGTTTGCACGAATGTTGTCATAGCTGATTCTAGCTAGCAATGACTAATTCAATAGCTTGATTTTCAAAGACAATTTATCATGTTTTAAGCTCATATTTTGCCATTTAACTATGAATTTAGTCACTATTTCATCTTTATTTCGTTCTCTAAAAAGATCTGCCGTCACTTTCTCTTTGGTGCTCACAAATCTCCAAACATGCAAATCTTCAATTTTTGCAAAAGATGTTATTGAATCATCAGGTAATTTCGAATGCCATTTGAATACCAAGCTCGAGATGATACTAACAAACTATCTTAACAAGTAAACATCATTTCCCTAGTGCCAAAGCATGCTGCCCTAAACTTAGCAATATGCTGCTGTGGGTTTTCTATTCCGTTAAATATATTAAACTTAGGGACACCGTACCTTGATGGATATCTTATAGTACTGTATTTAGTTGGGAAAGGTCTCCCTTTCTTTACTTTTACATCTTGTCATTTTGAAACTACAAAAGCTTTTATTATCCTCTCGACCTGAGTCTGCAAATTCTCTGAATTGATTGGTTGTTCGTTAGATTCCTTTCCTTGTGTAGTTTGTATGCTGCTAGTGGATGATCCTAAATTTACTTTATTAAATGCTGGATTATTATTTCTTTCATTAGCAATGGTTATTTTTTAGATGGAACTTCTGCTATAGGAGGTTGTATATTTATTATTCCTTCAAAATGAAAGCACAGTTGCTTCACCGTGAGCTACATTCGCTTCATATGATTATCTAGTGTTTTAAGTTCATTCTTCTGCATCTGATTTTGTTTCTTTAATTGTTGTAAATGAGTAGGGATTATAGTTATTTCTTCGTCTTTGATTTTTATGTTTCCCTCTGCATTTACTGCTTGCTTCTCATTTTTTTCAAAATGATTTAACTCACGAATTGGTGATGCGACTTTTTTGTTTGCTCTTTCCCCTATAATGCATACCGTATGAATTCTATATTTTGGATATGCTATAGAGTCTTGTTGTTCAAAATTTTCTTATTTTGAATTCCCCTGGACCTCTTCATTAACTTCTTGCTTTTTATTCGTCACTTCATCACCCCAAAAGCACTCTTCTATTCAATTTTTATTCATTATTTCATTTCTTTTTGGAAGTAATGATATTCTTTTGATTTGAAGAAATGGTTTCAAAAGAAATTTTTTTGATAACTTTTTTTGCTGGCAGACCTTTCATGACTATTAGCCTGGCTATTATTTAGTAATTGTAAGTCTGTGATGCTCACCTATTTTCCTTCCTTCGTTTTCTTCTTTACTTCATACCTAAACTTGTCGGGATTTCTATTTTTCTTCATTCGTTTTCTTCTTTACTACATACCTAAACTTGACGGGTTTTTCCATATTTAACCATATTAATTTGGTGTTGGCCGCTATGCTCGACATCTTAATGAATTTTTCTTTTGTTGAGGAATTTAAAGTGTACATACAAATGGAACCTTCCAGATAATGGTGATCTGCGGAAAGTCATGTGCTCACCAAAATAATTTTTTCTTGAAATATTCATATTTGGATAAGCCAAGGAAGGGAACTCTTTATGTGACGTCCCGGTTTCCCGGACGCCAGAAAAGTATTTCTATTTTTTTATTTTACACAAACCTCAACTCAAATTCTTAAATGTCACAATTCAAAACTTAAATTTCTCTTCCCTTGTCCCGTGATTCTTCTAGTGTCACACTTGCTACTAAAAATGGCAGGAGTCTGTTAATACAGACCCAGCAGATAAAATAATATCTAAAATTCAACACTACATACAGATTGAATACATCTCATGTATTAAGAATCAAACTAGAAATAAAATCAATCTCTTCTACAACAATTCCAATATGCAAGATACACTTAAAATATTATACATGAGAAACAATATCATAATCGTCTTTACAAGAAATAATAACTCTATTACTTATGTTTCTGGGCCTCAGGTTTCTCAACCAATCACCTCAAATGCCTCAATCATTTTCTCATCAGCCCAAAAGGCCTTGGACGTCGTCGCGCCTAATCACATAAATCGAGCTCGAGCTAGGTATTTGTGATCGCTTGTGAGAAATTTGCCTTAAATCACCATCGCTTTTAAATCATGAATGCAAATATCTTTTCTTTCTTTACTTGGTCAAAGACCTTCTTGTAACATTTCATCACTTATTAATAATATTTACATTTCATATCATAAATCTTAACGACATAATATCAAATGTAATATACATATTAATTATCATAGTTTATCTTATCATTGAACTCACTTTATTTTGTCATAACATAATATTATTCTGTTTAGTGATATGAATATATTATTTTCATACCCTTTCACCTAAAAGTCTGACAAAAGTTCCTAAAGCTATTTCTCCAGCCCTTTTAGGTCTCTTAGACGCAGTACATAGGAAGTATCTTTACTCCCACCGTGATCTTCATGCCATAGCGGCAACAATGCTAATTAAGTTATTGGTCTACTTGTACACCCAAGAAGGAAGTTAATTGGGTGTAAATAAAATTTTAAATTTTAATTAATATTAATTAAAAATATTTAGTATGTTTAAAGCTACCTACTATTATGAGGCTTTTATTATTTTTGAGTAAAAGCGTTTAAGCAAGTTCTTTTGAGCAAGAGCGTATGAGCAATTTTAAAATAGCATTGACAAAAGAATATGCAAAAATAATATATATATATATATGTTTAAATGATATATATATACTTATACTTAGTATAAATATAAATATATGTTGGCCCAAAGGCTTCCCAAGCGGGGGGTGAATTGAGAATAATAAAATTTATGAGTTTAAATTTAGGCAATAAACTAATAGATAATTCAAACAATACAGAGAGGTTGATTTAGCAAATCAGATAACAGAAGAAATAGAACAGAGAGTACCACCAGAAAGTGAGGTCAATTTGCAAAATAGGACTCAGTGCAGAAATGAGGTTAATTTAAGAAATAGGACTCAGTGCAGAAATAATGTATTCAACAAATGAAAAATGGCAAGCAGTAGAAATATATCACACAATAGGCACAAAAGATTTATAGTGGTTCGGGTCCACTCCCCACGCACCTCGAATGAGAATTTCACTAAAACCCCTAACAAAAGCCGAACAAACCTAATACAATCCTATGGCTTTTTCAAGGAACCAAAGCCAAGCAAACCTTCAATTCTACAACTTTTTGCAGGAACCAAAGCTGAGCAAACCTACAAACCTCCACTAGGGAGATAGAGAAAGGAAGTAAAGGTTTTGCTAGACTAGCTAGCTTAAGTTAATGCATGTACAAGAATCAATATTATAATGAGGCACTCTATGCACATGCAAATTAGCCAAGGGTCTACTCGAATAATTCCGAAAGGGCTAACGTAAAAACAGTGAGCAAGATGATTTAAGAAAAATCACCCAATGTAAGCTTTCAACAAGGAGAACAAAAGAAAACTCAGAGTTTAAGTGAATCACAAGAAATAATAACTCATGAAGCAAGATTCACAGTAAACCGAAACAAAACACAGCAGCTATATGATATTGAGAAGCAAGAAACAAAAACAGAACCAGGAATTTCAGCTTCTTTCCACTTGAGAAACACCACAATCTCCTTCTTTAAAGTCTCCTTCAAAATGTTTTGCAAGTATGGCTTTGGGAGATCAAAAACCAGATGAGAGCTTGAAAGGAGAAGGTGAGTTGTTGTTCTCCAAAAACAGAGAATGCAGAAAACAAAAACAGTGTTGGAGAAAAATCTGATTGGAGAAAAAATTGCATGGGCTTAAGAATGCAGAAAACATTTCCGTTGGAAAGAGAGAAGAAAACAACTCACTTTGTCCTTTTGTGATTGTTGGCTTATAGCACTAAGCCAACATGAAGGGGACAAAGCCAAGTGAATTAAGAGTAAAAAAATGATTAAAGGAAGCATGCCTCAATATATTACATGGTGGCCATCATACAAATAAAATCAGGATATTCAAGAAAAAAAAAACGGTAGGCTGCAACAAATCAAAACACAAACCAAGAAATCATGGGAGAAACAAAACCCAAGTTACAAGGAGAAGGAATGATGGCTCTTGATTTGGATTGATGTGGCTCATGCAACCTTTTGGAAAATACATGGGTATTAACCAATAGGTTATATGTTGCCATATACCGGAATAGAGGAACAATTAATGACCATGTAGGGATCTACGATTTTTTGGGAAAAATAAAATTAAACTGCAAGAATAAAAGAAAAATTAATAAAGTTGACGAAGATCGCTAACGGAAAAAAGAGCGCAATTTCAAGGTCCCAAAAAAAAAGGGGTTTCCAAAACTTTCCCCAAAAATATTGTCCTAAAATTTATAGAATATCATAATAATGGAAAGAATATTTTGTAACTCATTTACTTGGAAAATCTATTAAACTAAACGATAATTAATCTCATTTCGTGATTTTCTTCTTGTTTTAATAATTTATTTATTATTTATTTTCGGATAAGGAATTAGGTATTTTTGGAAAAAGTTTGCAAATACACAATAAATCTATTTGATGTTTGTTTCCTTCAATTTTGAAAAATTTGAAAATTTTTATTTTTGCTCTTTAATATGTTGCCTTTAACATTAATCGATAAAAATTTTATTTTCCAAAGAATTTATATATTACTACTAATCATAATAAATAAATAAAATTAATATAATTATTTATGAAAATAGATTTAATTGAATTTTCAGGTGAAGTTTATTTCTAATTGATTTAAGACGCTTTTGAGCTCTTCCAAAAACTCAAATATTTTAAAATCTAGCTAATCTTATTTAATTCCACCTACCTATTTTACTTACACTGTACATCTAGCTTCAATTCTGCACACACCAAACTTTTACCTTTTTTGTAATTCTTTTCTATTAATACCACTCTTTCATTAACATTTTTGTTGTGTTTACATATATGTGTACCATATATATAATATATATATATATATATATATATATATATATAATATATATATTATATATATATATATATATATATTTTTTGAACTTGATTTTGAGTGACAACAATAATTTAGTGTGTTATAGACTAATTCCTCTTGTTTAGATGTGTTAACAGGTTGCATTATCTTCATTTGAGGATTAAGTTCAAATTAAAGTCCAGCAGAAAAGCTGGATCCTGGAATTTTTATATTTCTTTTCTAGGATATTATGTAGCATGTGCATATTTGCCAAGCGTTTTTACTCGATTGTTTTTTTTTCCTTTTTTTTTTTTTTTTTTTTTTTTTTTTTTTTTTGTTTTTTTTTTTTTATTTTTGTGTTTTTTTTTGTTTGTTTTTTTTTTTTTTTTTTTTCTTTTTCTAGTTAAGAAAACCTCATTCTTCTTTCGTATTTATCGTGTTTGTGTTGTTATAAGAGAAAATGCTCTTCTCAACTTATTCAATATTAAGTAATTTGAATTTAAGAGTGTAGCTCACTCAATCCTATGTGATTTGAGCTTTGAAGCTTAACCTCAAAGTTTAATACTTATATATATTAGGTTAAAGTGTCTTTAGCTTAACACAATCTCATGCGCTATGATAGATCG
>KZ451886.1:472935-496504 GCA_002786265.1 Apostasia shenzhenica | reverse complement strand
TCCCCAAAAAATTTTAACCCAAATTTAGGGAATGCCTTTACCTGTTTCAACTGACAGAAAACATTACCATTTTTCATTAAGGACTTAAACAGCTAACAAAAATACTAGAAATGACCTCTCAGCTATATAAGAAATAGCAGAGCCAGCAACATAAAATATGCTAAACTCAGGAAAGAATGAATCTACGTCATGATTGTTTTGAGCAAAAAAAATTCTCAATTACAAAGAATATTTTTTTTCTTGAGAACAAAGACAACTAGGGCAAACGCCGTAATTTCAGGCTTACGAAGTTGAAAAAATTTTCAAAGTTTAAGCAACAAAAAACCCATAGGAATTTCTCTTGCTGGTAGTTATGAACAAGGGAGATGGATCTCAACTGGCTTGCTGTCTTGTTTCGTTGCCTGGCAAATCTATCCAAGCTTCAATGCATTGAACCATTGATAGTAAGCCATTCAACCAGAAGAAACCTTGTTTCAAGTTTCAAAAAAAAAAACTTGTTTCAAGTTTTCAAAAAAAAAACTTGTTTCAAGTTCAAAAAAAAAGCTTGTTTCAGGTTTTGGACGGACTGTTTCAATACTTAATCTAACAATTCGTTCCACTTTCAATCACTGCATTGCCATATGTCTCAAAGATAAAGCCTCATTCACTTCGTCCTATTGCATATTGAAAAACAGAGGGAAGTTAAAACAATAAATCAGCTCACTTTTGTGGGTATCAACAAAGTTTAAAATTTACAGTAGATCTAATGGTCGAAGAATAATCACAAAAGAGAAATAAACGAAAAGACAAGGAATCGATTTAATGTAAAACTAAGTTAGATGGAAAAAATCACCAGTGTCTTCTAGTTGTTTTAAAATCCACAACCGAGAAGAGTGATAAAGAGTAAGGGAAAAAAATTACAAAAGAAGAAAGAAAGAGAAAACAAATGAGCAGAGCTTGAGCAGGAGGCTTCCTTCCTGGTTAAAGTGAAAGAGTCAGCTGACCTTATAGCCGGTTAGAGCAAAAAGAGCCTGAATTATAGAGCTTCCAGATCGCCATGGAGCTTTGAATCTGGAAAGGTCTTTAGAGTTCAGAATCTCTGGCCATTCTTATTGACTTTGTATTTATGATTGATATATTGCTTCCCTTGGATTATCCATTATTCAGGATACTACATTAGTACATTTTAAGGGAATTCTAGAGATGGATACATTGTCAGACCTTTTATTGGAACATTATGAAATTTTACGATGTGGGACATCGCACGATTTGATATTTATAAGGGAATTCATTGTCATACAGCTTGCTACTAGAAGGTCTTGCCTGAGTTGCCATTCAAGGACGCTTGTTTGAGGTCCACGTTCAGGAAATGACCACCATAATTTTAACGACGGTACTAGCAGACTCTCCAAATCTATGACAGTGATAGCCTTCCTTATTTTTTACGATTGACAAATGCTCCCCTCCAGACATCGCCAAGAAGATTCTAATGTCTTACCGTTGGGGGCATGCGACAGAGATGCACACATGTAGCGCTCTGGTGCCTATAAATAGGACAAACATACTTTCTCTCAATGGCACCTACTTATCTTTGGTAACCTTCAAAAACAATTTCCCAGTGTTAGGGAACGTATCGTTGAGATTTTAGCAAGAAAAAAGTGGACACTCTGAAACAATGAATCAAAGTCCCATTGACAAAGTATACTTCAACTCCATTTGAAGAGGGGGGCACTCAAAATTCTTCTGGTGCTACAACAGAGTCTGCTAGCTACTGATGATTTATTAGTGTAGCTGCTTGTTTCTTCCTCATTCAGTAATTAAAATGCTGTTGTGGAACCACAAAGAGGCATTAAAAATGAGGAAAGTTTTAGGTTCTCGACCCCCAAATGCCAGAGGGGGCTGCAGGAACCATTCTTATAGTTTCCCAAGAAGATTCAATTTCGAAGTTTGCCACATGTCTTTGAAGGAAAGAGGGAATTGCAAAAACAAAACTCTGAGATCTAGTCGATAGCAGAAGAGGCCCTAAATCTCACGATGAATGAGGTCAGCATGCTTATGTTGAACCATATTGATTTGATGCAGGACAAACACGATAATAATAAATAATTGATACATATTGTACTTAAGCTGTTTCAGAATCAAAGAAAGTTGACGTCGAGACGGTCTTGGCCAGATTGATAAACATTAACTCAAGAATAAAAGAAAATATAAAGGACAAGATCGTACGGAAAAAAGAGGCAATTCAAGTCAAAAAGGGGTTTCAAAACTTTCCAAAAATAATTGTCCTAAAATTTATAGACATATCATATAATGGAAAAATATTTTTAACTCATTTACTTGGAAAATTACTAAACTAAAACATAATTAAACTTCATTTCGTGATTTTCTTCTTTTTAATAATTTATTTATTATTTATTTTTTCGGATTAAATTAGATTTTTGGGAAAAATTTAAATACACAATAAATCATTTGATGATTTGTTTCTTCAATTTTTTGAAAATATTTGAAATTTTTATTTTTGCTCTTTAATATGTTTGCTTTAAATTAATGTAAAAATTTATTTTCAAGAATTTATATATTACTACTATCATAATAAATAAATAAAATATAATATTATTTATGAAATAGATTTATTGATTTCAGGTGAGTTTATTTCTAATTGATTTAAGATCGCTTTTGAGCTCTTCCAAAACTCAATATTTTTATATTATATAATATATATATATATATAATTATTCTATTACTAAGTATAAGTATAATACTACTTTTGCTACTATGTATATAAATACATATATACAGTATAACTGCATTTATTATTAAATTTTAAAAAAAAATTATATTCACAACTTCTCATCTATATACGAAATTATACTTACATTATATAATTAATATATATATACATATTATTTTTGCATATTCTTTTGTTCAGATCTATATTTAAAATTGACTCATACCTCTTGCTCAAAAAGAACTTGCTTAAACGCTTTTACCTTAAAAATAAAAGCCTCTAATAGTAGGTAGCTTTAATAAACTCACTTAAAATTTTTAATTAATATTAATTAAAATTAAAATTTTATTTACACCCAATTAACTTTCTTCTTGGGTGTACATGTGACCAATTAAACTTAATTAGCATTGTTCCGCTATGCATGGAAGCATCACCGCGTGGAGTAAAGATACTTCTTAATGTAACTGCGGATCTAAGAGACCTAAAAGACGGCTGTGGGGAGAAAGAAATTAGATCAAAGAATTGAGAGGATAAAGACACTTTTTGAAGACGACAAAAGAAGGGTCCACGAATTTTTTCTCTCAAGGAAATAACTGTGTTGGCTAATATGATTATGAAGCTTACAACATCTAAAGTCCCAATCCAATTGAAGAAGCAAGGCAAAAAATGTAGCCAGCTAAAAGTGCGATATCTTTGAATCTGAATTTGATGTTAAAAAGAAATTGAAATATAATTTGATTTGAGGTTTTTTAAAAATTTAAAGCCTATTTAGACTTAAACAAATAATTTTTTGTTTTCATATTCATAGAGACTATAATCGGAAATATTCATTAAAGATGCATTACGCGGTTCTTGAGAGTTGTAAACTAAATTTTTCCTTATAATATCTTTTCCTTTAGTATTATTTTTTAGTTTATTAATTTTTTGATATAAATTATTATCAAATATTGAATTCATTATGATATGAATTCTGTAGATTGATTATTTGTTCAAGCGTACAGTCTTCATTTTCTTCTTCTTTTAACATGAAAATATAGTTTATTTTTCTTCATCTTGGTTCTGCTACAAAAGAACAGACTCTAATAAATATGACAAACCAGAAAACTACAAATAAAAAACTTTAACCCATGCGATATAGATCTCACCCAGCTCTAGCACTAGTTACGCAGCTAATAATGATAAAATTAGACTTAAGTATTAATACAAGTTATTAAGTTAGTTTTAATGAAAACTATACACTTAAAGCCCATAAAGACACAGGAGCATCTTTATTCATATAAATCAAAATAATAGAACAATTATCCAAAAGCAGAAAAGAAAAGAGTATTATACTTATTGATAAACAAATTCATGAACTAATTATATAAGAGCAAACATAGATAGTTTAATGATTATAGATATTCGATAAATGAACTACATGCATAGAATTCGGAAACTTTTACAGCGATGAAAGAAGTACATTTGACATGTTGATAGGGGGCAGATATCTTCAAAAATATTAAATCCTTGCAAAAAATTATTGAGAACAATACAGTTTTAAAAATTAAACGAAGCAACAACAATCACATTGATAAAGAAGAGCTAAAGAGGTGCAATTTACAATTACCATAAATGTCCTTTAACTAATGATGGAAACTCAAAATAATCATAATAAAATAAGTTTTCACAACGATAGAAAAAAGATGCCCAAAAAATTCCTACAGAAGTCGACATAGAGTTATGCAATTTTATTCCTTTGAAAGATATTATAATACAACCAAATACTTTCACTAAATTGAAGAACAGGTATTAGTGTCAAAAATATGTACAGGGATATTATGGCCCTATAAAAGGGAAAAAAAATGGTGGGTATTTCAATAACGAACAATGACTATAATAGAAGAATAATAAGATTTCCAGACTATAAAGCGTGAAATTTTAAAGCAGTTAATAAGAAACAATTGAACAAGTACATGATTCGAATAAGAAAAAATTATAAGTTATTTGATTTTAATAATATTTTCCAATACAAAACTAAAATATGAATCTCATCGCAAGTAATAAAATCACTTTTCATCGGTTAAAATCATATCTCTGTGCTGCACATGGTCCTAATATACAGTAAAGAATTTCACACAAATGTATGATATAAAATACCCTTTCTACTCCTCTGCATTCTGTACTACTGATTATGCTTTAGTAGATGGCAGGATACTTTGGATCAAACGCCTGGGAATCTCCCAATAGATGAACGCATACCAATTGAGGCTTAGAAGCTAAGGTTTTGTGAAGCACGGGCGATTGACGATGAACCACCTGAAACAAAGTCCGTCGGTATGATTGGTTGCAACTACTCTGAAAGACCCTCTGATGTGAGTCGAGAATAGAGCTTGCCTCATATTGTTAAAGCTCTGGTCGATAGCTCGCCAGAGAGGCGGAAGGAAGGTGTAGAACAGGAAACAATTAGAAAGACAATATAGGATCAGATCTGTGCTCCTCGTGATCCCTCACCTCACAGTGGAGATAAGTAAGTAGTTCTTAAGTAAGGAATTTGACACGTATACTAAAACCTATAGTATTAGGTCAGAAAACTATATTTGTTTCGTTAAAATAAGTTGAATGCTAACGAATCCTCAAATGGAAAGATCAAATTGGAGATTTTTGAAAATCTAAGAGGTCAAAGTGCTATTAGCTTGGGTCTTTTTTTCTCTTTGGTAGAATGTTTTAACAAAAAATTATAATTATAGGATTATGTTTTACACAATTTTTATTTATCAAAAATGGCAAATAAAATTATGGGCGTGTTTGATTTAATATTATTTTAATATTATATTATATTATTTAAAAAATAATTATTTGATTTAATATTTTTAAATAAATTTTTAAAAATTATAAAATTATTATTCAAAAAATTATATCTAAATATTATAATATCTTGATAATATGTTAAAACATTAATATATTGGTGTTATGTAATTTAAATATTATGATATTTAAATGTTATTTTTTAAATTTTTAGAAAATTAAATTAAAAAATATATAATTTAATATTAAGATAACATTGAATTAAATGTCGACTAAAACGACATAACATCAAAAGCTTTCAAAATAAAATAAAAATAAGAAAATGATAATTGTTTTAATATAAAAAATGGTATTATAATTTTTGAATATTGGCGATAGTTAAAAGAATAAGATAATATATTATCTCTTTCATTAATAGATAAAATTAATATTCAAAAAGTCTTAATTTTTAGGAGCTAGTTATACGAGTTCTATAACATTGCTCATGAGAATAATATGTAGGAAAGTTTTTAACTTAATTGAATTGAAACGTATCTATTTATGATTATTTTATCATTTATTTTTTATTTGCCATGTAATTTATTATTATTGTTTTAATTTGACCATGTAATTTACATTTCTATAAGCGTCCTAATAAATACACGTAGATTTTGGGTAAATTGCATCTAAGTTCCTAAAGTTGAGAGGGTATTTCAATTTTTAAAAAAATTTAATTTTGATAATTAAAGTGTTACAACAAAAATTAATCTCTTTTTCATAAAGTGTTACATATTTAATGTCTTTTTCAAAATTTTATCTCTTGCATTAGCATTTCATAATGAAAATTTTAAAATTTAATTATTATTTTATTAGTTTATATAATTTACCTATTCTAAAGAATTATTATATTTCTTTATTTTCACCTTACTTTAAAAGTTTTATAAAAATATAAAATTTAAATTTCTCACGTTGCATATCTTCTTCACTTTAAAAGTATAAAATTAAAAATTATTAATATTAATACTTTAAATTATATTTTAAAAATTAATAATTAAGAAGAATCTCATATTATAATATTTCAAAATTTATATGATATATATGTAATTATTTTTAATAAAAAATTAATAATTATATCTTAATTAGAATTAAATGAAAGTCCTTTTATAATCGCCAAAACCTAAATTCAAATTAAAAAAAAGTTAAAGATCAATTTTCAAGGCCTCAAACGCAATTTACCCTTATTTGTTCTAACTTTAAAGCAACTAGCTACATATAAAAGAAATATAAATCTTGGATTTAATTGTATTATATATTTATAATTTGTAGAAAAATTATTTAAAAAATAAAATTAATTCCAAATAAATTAAATTGAGCAATTAATTTGAATTTAGGTCTACAAACATACTTGTTTTGACTAATTTTGATTTTTTTTATTTAAAACAAAAATTATCTTTTTGAGAGATTGTAAGGGCTTGTTTGGTTGGAGGATGAATTTGAGTAAGGAAAGAGAAAATAATTTATTTTATAGAGTTGATGGGAAAGAAATTTATTTTAATATTGAGAGGTGTGTAGGATGTGAAATAAAGTTGATTTTAAGGTTGGAATTTGTGTTGGATGTGAAATAAAGTTGATTTTTAAGGTTGAAATTTGTGTTTGATGTGAAATAAAATTATTAAAATTTATAATAAATTTAAAATATTATTAAGATATTTTTTTGTCCATTTTTAGGCTCATGCCAAACAAGGCCTAAAGGTTAAATAAGATTAATTTTTATAATTGAATTCTCTGTCAGTAAAAAAATTACTTGGAATCAAACAAGTCATAAGGGTAGAAAAGTAATTTGATTCATCGCACAGGTTATATATACAGTTGAAGTTTCCAATGATTGTCAGCGAGGGTTTTCAGCAAGGCGCTTCTGCCGCCGGCTGCCTCCGAACTGCTGATTGGAAAATGGTGAAGTTTCGATTTGCGGGGTTCTTTGATTCGATGAGGAGTTCTTCAGGCTAAGGTTAGAAAATCTGTTTTCTTCTTTATTTCTCGTTGGGAAAGGGTACCGGCTCGTTTGGCAAGCGGAGGAACAAGACGCGCTCTGCGTAAGGTGCGGACGGAGGAACTTCCACCTCAAGAAGAGCACCTGCGCCTCCTGCGGCTACCCGGCCCCTCGTATCCGCAACTGTGAAAGAATTTTGTTCCAATATTTTGTTTTTTCGTTAGCTTTTACTTTAATATAGAGCTTATGGTACACATTAGAAATCTTTGGGTTTAGTATGATTGCTCGAGTTTTAATCTATTGCAGTGGCCTTTCGAATTGTCAAACAATTTCAGGTCTCTAAAACATGGAGAGGAATTATCGTATGGAATGTTCTCTATTGTGGTTAGTGTGTTGTTAGAGTTCCTTTTAGGTATATTTATTTTTAACAAAAGTTGTCAGATCGATGTGAAAAATTTTGAATTTAGAGTATCAGTTTTGGGATCTTTTTCTGCAATTGACTACGCTTATGTAAAGTTATTCTCTATGAAGTTTACTTGATTTTACCTTTTTGAGCATCTGTAGTTTTTAGTTGAGTTCTAATCTATATATTAACTGTATGGAATTCTGTTATTAATGTTTATATTTGTTGCTCTTTACTTAAACGTTTGTTGCATGTTAGGCATGAGAGTGGCTCAAAGCTCAAATAGTCGTTCGATGTTCAGTTCGATACTTAAGTCAAATCAAGCTCAACCATAGTCGAATCAATATCAACATGGCTTAATCTCTTTTTTAAATATAAATAATGTATTCATTAATTTAATATAATTTGTTATTACTTATTACATAAGTATGTATTAGCTATAATTAAGATAATTCGTTAGGTTGACCCATTTTAAAATCCTAATATAGGCAACTTATTTTTATTTTTTTAAAAATCTTCAATTCTTTAAAGGGGTTTGAATTAGTTCAATTAAAGCTCAAGCCAACTTGAAGTCAGATCAAGCTAGCTCAAACCTAATTGATTGGGCGATCGGCTTGAGCCATGTCTGGCTTGACTTGCATTTGGATCATTCTCACCCCTACGTGTGTAGGTTTCATCATTAGCGTAAGTGAAATGCAAACTCATTTTTGATGATTGAGCATAGCTTAGAGTTTAGTGTTTGGGTTAGGTTTATGCTTTTGACTAGTTGAGTGATCAATATGGTAGGCTAAATTTGAAGATAAACTCAGAAAGAGTCGGCTTAGATAGTTTGGACATATGGGTTGTAGGCCGATAAAGGCTCTAGTAAGAAAAATCGAATCATTGAATCTTGCTCATATAAAAAGAGGAAGAGAAAGAGGAAAGCAAAAACAACATGACAAGAAATTATAAGAAATGATCTTACATATTTGAAGCTAAATGAAGATTTGTTATTTAATAGAGTACAATGAAAATAATTAATTCCATATAGTAGGATAAATGCTTGATTTGTTGTTATTGTTATAGTTTCTATAAGTTGGCGACTAACTGATCTTATTGGTGTTTCAAAATTACATGTGCCAAACTGTAAAAGAGAACACTTACAATTAGTGTGTTATGGATAATTGTTAGTTGGAGGAATTATGGTGGGGACACCATGATCGACCGTCGATTCATTCCTGGTTTACCGTTGATGGCCGAAATCTAGTCACGCTGCATCGTTCTGGATCGATTGACTACTAGGACAGATTTGGAAAGATGAATATTGCAGATCGCTGACTTGGTGCATTGGAAATCTCTCATCTATGAAGCACCGATACTTCTGCGAGCCTAACGTACCCGTATCCGATACGCGCCGATACGGCTCCGATACGTATACGATACGCTAGGTGGCGTATCGGAATTTTTTATTTTAAAATATGTCGCCGATACGGCCCGATACTTTGGCGATACTTCTCCGATACGGTTTTTTTTTAAAAAAATTAAACCGAACCGGTTCAGTGGCCGGTCCAATTCAGCGCGATCATATTAGGGTTGGCGGAGCTCAGTGCGTCGGTAAAAAATCAATTCAGTGCGATACTTCTCCTGTAATTGCTCTCTGCTGCCGCCGTCTGTTGCCGTCGCCCTCGCCCTCGCCGTCGCCTGCCGTCGCCCTCGTCGTCGGCTCGCGTCGCCCTCGCAATCCGCTCGCGTTTGCTGCAGTGTCGTCGCCCTCGTCGTGCGCTGCCGTCGTCCTCTGGCCGTGCGCTCCAGTTGCCTCTCGCTGTCCGCTGCCCTAACCTCTCGGCTTTCTCTGTGGCCTGTGCAGTCCACAGCCTTCGCGGCATCACTCCTGCGGGACAGAGTGGTCTTGTAAGCTCCTTTGTAAATTCTGCTGATAGGATTCCATTTGGAACACGCTGTGCCGATCCAGTCATTCTTTTCATCAGGCATTTTCTTTTGCTCTTTACTGTAGAAGTTTATCTTGAAATATCCTCTTGCCATCCACAGCACTCCCTGTTGTTGCGCTATCCGCAGCCCTTGCGGCGTCATCTTTTGCCGTCCACAACACTCGCCTCTCGTTGTGTCATCGGCTTCCCTTGCGGCCTCGCCTCGCGCCGATTCAGCCTAACATTTCTGTACAAGGATTTAGGTTTGCACTTCATCTTACTTTTTTTGTCATTTATTTGCCTCTTCGTTTTGCTTATTTTCATCCATTATTAACTTTGCAAAAATAGAATTATTTTTAAAGCAATATGCTATTTAGGATATTTTTGTTATAAGTTTTTAATATTATACTTGCTTTTTCTTCAATTAGCTAAATGATATATGTTATCAATTGCAAGGAAGTTGAAATCATCTATCATATGTTATCAATTGCAATGTTCTTTAATAAATATTTTATAGTTTCTAAGATATTTTTTTATTTGAGTAGAAGATTAATTTTTTCCCTATTAATTGCTATTTTTTTTCTTTGTTACTTTTTTTTTGTTTTGTTTTAGGAAAAATGACAGATAGTGGTTCTGGGTCTTGTGATTATTCAAAAGAGAATGATGAATTTCCTTTGTGGAAGTATGTTGAAAAGTTAGAAAAAAGAAATTTTGGTGGTGGAAACACAAAATTTAAATGCAGTTATTGTAATTTGACATACAGTGGATCATATTTCAGGGTAAAATCTCATTTATTAAAAATATCAGGAAATGGAATTAGTTGTTACCCTAAAGTGACTTCTTCACATCTTGCTGAAATGCAAAAGATAGATGCTGAAGTAGAGAAAGCTAAAGCTTTAAAAACAAAAAAAGTTCCACTTCCTTCTGCAACATCTTATTCAGTTGTTGGTGCCTCCTCTTCGTCATATTCTACCTTCAAAATAGAAGGTTTTAACACTGGTTCCAAGAGAAGGAGGAGAGGTGGAAACACATATATTGAAAAGGCATTTAATGTACAACTTAGAGAACAATTGCATGAATCGGTTGCATGTACTATTTATTCTGTCGGTTTGCCTTTTCATATTGCTAGAAACCCTTATTGGGTTGATATGCTACGTTTGCATGCAAAGGCCTCAATGGAAAGCTACGTTCCTCCAGGATATAATAGTTTGCGGACCACATTACTGCAGAAGGAGAAATCACACATTGAGAGGCAATTACAACCGATTAAAAATACTTGGAGTTTGAAAGGTGTGACATTAGTAGCTGATGGATGGACAGATCCTCAGAGAAGACCTCTAATTAATTTTATGGCAGTCTCAGATGGATGTCCTATGTTTTTAAAGGCTGTGAATTGTGAAGGAGAATATAAAGATAAATTTTTTATTGCACAACTTATTAAAGAGGTTATCACAGAAATTGGTTCGAACAATGTGGTGCAAGTGATCACTGATAATGCACCTGTTTGTAAGGCTGCAAGTGCCATAATAGAAGATCATTTTCAGCATATTTTTTGGATACCATGTGTTGTGCATATATTGAACTTGGCTTTAAAGAATATTTGTTCTCCTAAAAATACAAAAGAAAATGTTGTGGTCTTTGAGGAGTGCCATTGGATTAGTGGTATTGCAAGTGATGCAAATTTCATAAAAAATTTAATCACTAATCATTCTATGAGGCTTTTCATGTTTAATGATAATGTGGAATTAAAGATGTTTGCTATTGCAGAGACTCGCTTTGCTTCTATTATTGTCATGCTTAGAAGATTTCGACAAATAAAAGAAGGGTTACAAAAAATGGTGATATGTGATAAGTAGAATATGTATCGAGAAGATGACATGGAGAAGGCTCGATTTGTGAAAGAGAAGTTGCTCAGTGACTTATGGTGGGATAAAGTTGATTATATCATTGCTTTTACTGAGCCTATATATGAAATATTGTGTATTGCAGATACTACCAAACCATGTCTCCACTTAATATATGATATGTGGGATAGCATGATTGAGAAAGTAAAGACAATTATTTATAGGCATGAAGGAAAAGTGTGTAACGAAGAATCAAGTTTCTTTAATGTTGTTTCTGATATTCTCATTCAACGTTGGACTAAAAGCAACATTCCTTTCCACTGTTTGGCACATTCGTTGAATCCAAGGTAATTAATAAAATATTTATTTTGCATTTATATATGTTAGATTGCTTAAATTCTTCAAATATAATATGCATAATTGTATATTTTTATTGTAGATTTTATAGCAAAGAATGGCTCTCCGAAGATCCAAATAGAGTTGCTCCTAATAATGATGAGGAAATACAAATTGAAAGAATGAAGTGTGTGAAGAGGCTATTTCCTGATAGTGAGCACAGGAAAAGGGTTAATGAAGAGTTCGAAAAATTTTTCTTAAGTCTTGGTTCCTTTGGTGATCCAGATTGTATATCAGATAGAGCAATGATGGATCCTAATATTTAGTGGGCAACATACGGAGCTAGCACTCCGCTCCTTCAACAACTAGCAATGAAACTACTTGGCCAACCTTCTTCATCTTCATGTTGCGAAAGAAACTGGAGCACGTATTCATTTATTCACTCCATGAGGAGAAACAAGATTTTACCACAACGTGCTGAAGATTTAGTGTTTGTCCACAATAATCTCCGTATTTTATCTAGAAAAAGTTCACAATACATGGAAAGAGCGACAAAGATGTGAGATGTTTCTCCAGATGCATTAGTTTCTGTTGAAGATACATGTATGTTTGAGGTGGCATCACTGTCTTTAGACGAACCCGAACTCGAAGTGATGTTAGTTGATGAAGTAGACGATGAAGGAGACCTTTATGACAACTTATAAAGGAATTTATGAAGACATGAGGCTTATTTGGATATTTTGTGATCTAATTTTGATTCGTTCAATTTTAGAAACTTTTGATTATGTTTTGTTATTATTATTTTGTGTTTTGGACTTTTGGACTTATGATTATTGCTCAATGCTCATGGATTATGTGTTTTATATTCTAGTTGATATTATGTTTATAGTCAATATAAATTCAGTTATGTTAATTGCTTATTAATACTAATAACTGTTGTTATTTGATATGATTACTACTCTTAATATTTATTAATACATTTGTTAATGCAGATATAGTGATATACTAACATGTCATAAGAAACAAGAAAGTCATAATTTACTGTTGTCGCTTGTCGGTTATTCCATAATATAATTGACTTGTGGTTAGCTCGGCTTTCCCAAGTAAATGTTACATTGAAGCACTAGTTTTTAGTTTTATTTTTAATGTTTGTAAATTAGTAAATCACTAATTTATTGTATAATTTTTACAATTCTTAATAAAATAAATTGAGATGTGAGGATTCGAACCCCATACCTCTCACTTATTAAAAGTGAGTGCTCAACTATATGAGCTACATCTCAAATATAATATATTTTTATTTTTTATATATATAAATGTAATATTTAAATGTCGTATCCTAACGTACCCGTATCCTAGTTTTTCTGAAATTGTCGTATCCCCGTATTCGTATCGTACCGTACCCGTATCGCCATATCGCTCCCGTGCATCAAGTCTCTCATTCATTCAGATTGATTGGAGATTCCATTTTGGGATGATTTTATTTCTCGCATTTATTTTATATTAGTTGTTTTTATTTTTGTGATTGTTATTTTATATCTCGTTAATGTTTAGACAAGTAATCAGATTTGCAATACTGTTGATTATATTATAAGCGAATTAATATTTCTAATGTGGTAGATATGACAACTGAATTAAATTGTTGGGAATCTCATGGTAACACTCCTGCCAACATTATAATTTTATGTATATGTATTAATATCTATGCATGTATTATTGATATATATTTTTTATGTGATGATCAAAAATTATAGCTGTGGTGTTTGTGTATGATTTGTTCGATATTTTACTTTTTTAATTTTGTGTTTTTTTTATTTTGAATATATTTTTGAATTTCATCTTATTAAAATAATAATCTAAATTATGTTATATATGAGTATATATGTGTGATTATTACAGAACATTAATCAATGGATCGACCATGGATGAGAATCGACAGACAATCATTTGAATATAGCAATGAAGTCAACAATTTCATAGAGTTTACATTGAATAATTTAATTTTTTCTCCAGGAAATATGAGATGTCCGTATTTGAAATGTGGTAATATGAAATTTTTCAATGCATTTACAGTGAAAGATCATATTTCCTTTCATGGAATTGACGTGACTTATGAAAGGTGGATTTGGCATGAAGAAGCTCCAATAATTGAAATTATTAACAGGTTAAGAATTTTTCAACAGTTACTCCAGAAATTGATAGTAACGTTGAAGACACAGTAGAAGATGATAGACTGGATGATTTAATTAAGAATGCTGAAGATAATTTTACCCATAAATCTGAAAAATTTAAAAAATTCTTAGATGATGGTAGAATACCTTTATTTTTCGGTTGCAATAATTTCACTAAACTTTCAGTATTAATACGACTGTATTAACCTGAAGGCAACTAATGGATGGAGCAATAAGGGTTTTTTTGATTTATTACCGTTACTAAAAGAAATGTTACTTGTGCTAAATCAACTTTTGATTTCAACATACGAGGCAAAGAAGATAACTTGTAAATTAGAAATGAATTTTGCAAAAAATCAATGATGCCCTAACTACTGTATTTTATACAGAAATGAATATATTGATTTAAAGCAATATCCACAATGTGGAAAATCAAGATGAAATGTGCATATGTCACCAAGGAGAAGCATGGTGTTCGTGCAAAAGTTGTGGTATTTGTCACTTATACCACATTTTATGTGATTATTTTGTAATAAAAAATGTGCAAAAAATTTTACATGGCATGCTGATGGTGAAGATTGCATATGTGATCTGATGATGCAGCACCCGACAGACTCGGCATAATGAAAATTTTTTGATTTTATGTATAAAGACTTTGCTGAGGACTCTAGAAACTATAAAGACTTGGGCTGTGCAATAATGAATTTAATTCACATAGTGTTCAGAGCAGTCAGCACAGTTGTTGGTCAGTTCTTTTAATATATTTTGTATTGGTGCAGGTAACCCTTCAAGATACATCCGACATTTTTTATTTTCTGCCAGCTGTTCTTTACCTTCTTGTCGAATTCTTTCTTCAAATTTCTTTTTATATCTCACTATCAATATCAGATCTTTATCTGTCATCTTTAGATTTCTTCTGTTCATAATGTATCAGTCACATAAATTATCAGTAAACTATTCATATTCAGTCTCCATAAAATATTTTATCACTTTCAACTTTCAAATAAATTATTTTCTTAGTCATTACTCAACTATTTCAAATTCGACACAGTGATTTCTGTGTAGCCCACTACATCTACCCACATCTTCATATAGGTTCGCAACCGCTCTGATACCATCTATGACGTCCCGGCTGCCGGTCCTCGACCCCTCTCATTACACTTGACTGAGCACCAGCAACTGAGGCGTCAGAACTAAAAACAAACAAACATTAACTAACCGTAACATATCCTTTAAATATCCTTTTTCTTGCCGCAACTTGTGATACCTCACACCATGTCTCGTGATCCTTCTTATGCAGTACCTACCACCAAAAATGACAGGAGTTTGTTAATACAAACTCAGTAGGTAAAACAATATCCAATATGATGTGAAATTCAACCATAAATAACATCATGGAATAATCAATAATTGTACATAAAACAAATTAGGAAACTTTTCGCCCTCATCGGTTATTAGTATACAAAAATTCATCAATACCACATCACCTCACAGATACTCAAATCATACACATTTCCTTGCTCAAGTAACAAAAATACATGGCAGCAGAACATACTTTCATAAACATAAGAAAAAGAATTATCTACCGATTACAGATATTCAAATCATACACATTCCCTTGCTCAAGTAACAAAAATACATGGCAGCAGAACATACTTTCATAAGCGTAAGGGAAAGAATTACCTACCGATTACAGATACTCAAATCATACACATTCCCTTGCTCAAGTAACAAAAATACATGGCAGCAGAACATACTTTCATAAACATAAAGGAAAGAATTATCTACTTTGGCTTTCCCCTTTTTCCTTTCTCTTCTTCTTCTCTTTTTTCCTCCTCCTGCTGCTGAGGCTTGCGGCAGCTGCAGCCGCTGCTTCTCTGGACTCGGCGGAACAGCGGATGCGGACAGAGGCGCGAGCGCGAGAAACCGAGAGGGAGTGAGAGAGAGAATTCTTCTCTCTCCAGGCGCAGGCAACACGCAGAAAAAAGGGCGGCACGAGCGAAAGGCGGTTCGCCGCTGAGCTTATCCCATTAATGGGAAAATTGCAATTTAGTCCCCATGTTTCCAATCTCTTTTAAATAGGCCCAAAATTATTCTTTTCAGATCCAAAATCCTTCATTTTCAGTCCAAATCAGCTTTAATTTGTAAACCGCAAATCAAATTTTGGGATATTACAATCTAGTTTATGGTAATTTAGCGGGTTGTACTGTTAAAGATTATTATACATGTGTTATTTGTGATGATAAAACTAATGCAGAATATGTAAATATGACAAAAAAATTTACTACATATGCCATAGAAAGTGGTTGCCTATGGATCATCTTTTTCTGAAAAACAAGAAAGCGTGTAATGGTTATGTTGAGTTTGAAAAGCCGTCACATCCACTTAGTGGAAAGAATTTTTACAACTACTTGATACTATAGCTGATGGACTGCCAGCAACAAACTATTGGAAAAGAAAATCTATACCATTTGAACATTGCGAGTCTTTATATATACGACATAATTTGGATGTTATGCATATAGAGAGAAATATATGCGATAATATTATTGGTACTTTGTTGAATATTTCAGGAAAAAGTAATGATGGTCTCGTGGTAGACATAGGGATTAGATAGCAACTTGCTCCTAAAGTCCAAGAAAATAGAATATTTCTTCCACATGTTTATTACACTATCACTAAAGAAGAGAGAAAAAGATTTTGTAGATTTTTGTATGAATTAAAGGTGCCTGAAAGATACTCCTCAAATTTTAAAAGCTGTATAAATCTGAAGGAATGTAAGTTGATTAATTTGAAATCACATGATTGTCACGTCTTAATGCAACAGTTGTTATCCATTGCTATTAGTTGCAGTTTAGATGTCCGTCTTCGAAATACAATTACGAAAATATGCATCTTCTTCAATTCGTTATGTGCAAAAGTAGTAGATCCCTATAATTTAGATGCTCTTCAAAATAATTTAATTGAAACTCTGTGTGAGTTAGAGGTATTTTTTTCTGCATATTTTTTTGACATCATGGTACATTTGACTATCCACTTAATAAGGGAGATAAAATTATGTGGACCTATTTTTATGCGATGGTTGTATTCTTTTGAGCGCTACATGAAAATATTAAAAGAATATGTTTGTAATCACTATAGACCTGAGGCATGTATTATTGAAAGCTATGTGGCAGAAGAGATAGTAAAGTACTGTACTGAATATTTACATGATGTTAATCTAATTGGGATTTCGATTAGTCATAATTTACCTGATAACTTTGGAAGGGGTCTAACCATTAGTAAGCCTCAAATTGTTAATTTGAACTTATTAAATTAATCACATTTATATGTTCTATGTAATACTGCAATAATTGATCTGTATATTGAAAAACATATTGAACAGTTAAGGATAAAAAATCCTTCACATTCTCAGGATGAAGTATGGATTCAAAATAAATATATCAAGGAGTTCATCAAATGGTTTGAAAATCATATTTTTATATTATTATAAGGACTTGAGGGTGTTAATCTGGATAAGTCATTGAAGTATTTATCATTTTTACCAAATTGTTGTGTCCTTAGGTATGATGGGTATTATATTAATAGATATCGATTTTTTATTAAAAGTTATAATAATAAACGAGTAGTCCAAAATAGTGGAGTTTCTTTGATAGCTCAAACAATGTAAATATCAAGTGCTAAAGATAAAAATTCACACATGGGTGATTTATGGTATTATGATGTAATTGAAGAAATATGGGAACTCGATTACATTGATTTTCGTCTTCCTATTTTCAAATGTACATGGGTCGACAGTAATGGTGGAAGCAGGATTGATGAAAATGGCTTTATATTAGTTAACTTCAATCGTATTGGCCACAAAAATGATTGTTTTATTTTGGCAAATAAGGCTAAACAAGTTTTTTTTGTTCTAGATCCTAGTAATTCTCAATGGTCAGTCGTTCTAACTTGTAATCCAAGATTTTTTTATGGAACGTGATAACGATATTACTTTACAAAAAATGTTCGTGTGTACAAGAAGCATTTATAAGAATGTATATGATAATTTTGATGATATATTTATTTATTACATTGAAGATGGAGGTGAGATTGAGTTAAATATTACCAGAAAAGTAGAAATAAGAAGAAGAAATAACAAAAATAATTATCGATAATATTTATTTTATTAAATTTATACAGTATTTTGTAAAATAGAAATATTATTTGTATAATCTAGCAGATATTTTATTTCAAACGCTGATTCACTATTTTGATCTTGTTGGCTACTAGTTCCCAGTGACGGTAGTTGTCTTACGTGGTATATCTTTCTTTATGTTTCTATTTTGTAGATTATTAATGGCACATCAACAACATTTTTTCTGCTTTTAAAAAAAAGAGAAGAATAATTTAATTAATAAAGTTGACTAAGACAGACAATTAAGAAAATTATTATTCAGTTGGATAATAGTAAGCCTATGCTTGAAAAAGAAGCTGATCAACTGATTAGTATGTGCGGGCTTGTGGTAAGAAATAATGCCTCTATCTCGTATAAATAAGTGGCTGAGGCCGATAAGAAATAGATGGACAAAATTATTTGTAAGTCAAATTACATTAGTACTTTCATTTATTTAAAAATTAAAACATGTACCTCAATTATTCTACTCAGTTATGATTTAACATTTTACATCGAGTGAATCAACGGTATCGATGAAATAAATGATCAATTATTTGTACAAATGAGTGTTATGTGGAGAAACTGGAAGTCCCATATGTATAGAATATTTATCGAGCCAGTAGAGGCTGATGCTCAATATATTATTCCTGAGAAGTATAGGACTATAATTAATCAGCAAGAGTGGAATGCTTTTGTAAAAGCTCGCTCAAGTGATGAGTTCTTAGTTAACTTCTATAATTATATCTTAATTTAAGTTCAGTTAAAAACTTACTTTTATAGTAATTTAAGTAAGCATTTCTCATAATTAATATTTATTTTCAATTATAGGTTAAAAGTGCTGCAGATAAAGAGAAGACAAAGGCCTAGAAGTACTTCACATTACCTCAAGCAAAGAATATGCAGGTTTATAACATGAAATGATATGAGAATTCAATTTAGATTTAGTTTAGTTTTAAGATTTAATGATCAACTTATATTTTTTATTTTTTACAACAAAAAGAATGTGGCAATGTGGAATTTATCTCAAGAGCCGATTTATGGATTGTTGCACACAAAAGAAAAGATAATCAATTTATTAACATGCCATCACAAGAAGCAGCAAATCAAATGGTAATTATCTTGTATATCAATATTATTTTTATATTTTATAAATAAATATTAATCTGGTTATTTTTATAGTTAGAGTTGGCTATACAGTTCTCTCAGGGTGTTACTTTGAGGGCAAGAATGATAAAGTCTCCAAGGTTCTTGGTCAGAAGCATCCGAAAAGAGTTCAAGCTAGTGAAAGATTTGAGATAATAACATACTTTAAAGATAATAGAAGAGACAAAGGCATCGTTAGAAATGTTGAGGGTCGTGTTTGGGCGGAAATGGCTGAAATGAGAACTGCAATAAATAAATGGGGCAGCTATGGAGCATATCAGGCTAGCCATCACGCTAGTCCTGATACGATAAAGCTCCAATTGGAAGCATATGGGACTATTATTTGTATAGTATATTCAGTTGTCACCACTGTCTGAGATAATAAATATTCTTATAATTATTATGTATAAATAATATTACAATATCATTTATTTTTAATGATTATTATTTGTAGGGATCACTATGTTACCAAATAATATCGTTGCACGTGGTAGGGTGATTAATCTAGGTGGGTCAGGCGTGATTGTACATAATATATCATTAGACCACGGTATATACAGTGTATCTATTGATCATGTTATAGATAGTTTTGCACTCACTTCTTTTTTTTGTTGATGAGTGTTATACAATCGGACAATCTATTAAGTATATCGTACCTAAGGCTGTTAATTTGGATCGAAGATCGAAAATCGATCGAAAATCGAATCGATTTTGGATCGAATCGAGATCGAGTCGATTTAAACGAGCCGACTAACGAGCCAAAATTATGGCTCGGTGTTTTTCTCGAGCCGATTTCAAGCCAGGGTAGGATCGGCTCGATTTGGCTCGAGATCGGCTCGATTTAAATACATATATATAATATTAATTATAAAATATTGTTAGATATTATGATGTATAATTTATTCATGCAATTAGAGAGATTCGATCAGACGATCATGAATTTATTTATCATTATTTATTTAACTAGACATTTAATGAACAAATTTATTGCAGAGAACTGCGGAGATCAGGCCTTTATTAAAATACATTCTTCTTATAAATAGTCCCTGAGCCCTCAGGGTCAGATGGAACGGCGACAATCTCTAATTTATCTCTGTTCATGACTTGGTGCAAACTTTCCCTCTTCTTCTCACGAAGCGATGAGACTAGCCAAAGAGGGTAAAAACTTCTGATCTCACTAAGTTTAAAATACACTCGATAGATTTTTCTTATTGATCGTCAATTTTGTTAGTTTAAACCGATGTTTAATAGGTGGTTAACTCTGTTTAAACCCATGTCTAATTACTTTATACTCCAGGTCACTTACTTAACCAATATCAACCAATAAAACCTGTGTCGACCTGTTAAACTGGCGTTTAACTCATTTGACCCAAGTTGACTTGATTTTGACGCTATTTTGAATCAGTTGACCTGGAGTTACTCGTTTTGACCTATTTGACTCGAGTTGACTTAGATTTTGAACGCGCAATTTAACTTGAAACCCTAAGTTTGATCGTTTTGACCTAATATTGACCTGTTTTGATCGCACCTGAACTATTAATCTATATAGACCTGTGTAACTTGAGTAATTGTTAACTATTAAGCCGTTAATAGTGATTTTTTCATCTTGAATCTAATCAGGATAATTTAATCTGAATGCAAGGGATCCGAGTCATCGCACCAGAATTATTACTGGCTCTCATGCAAGTTAAATAATTTTTCATTGAACGTTAGATAGTTGTATTTATTAAATTAATTAATTTTATATACAAAGATGATATCACTGTGAGTTAAAATTCTGCAATCCTCTGCAAATGGTTAATGTCGTATTCGTGTTAGACTTTATACAACCGACAAATAATACTGGATTATACTAGACCTAATGTATCCTGAGATATATGATGATATGATGCTGTTGGGATCTGTGCAGATGAACACCTTTTTCTAGAGCACAGTGGGCGTCATGTAAGGGATATACCTATCAAGTGCATGTTTATTCTGTTGTCCATATTGATGAGGTTTAATAGTCTGTTGTCATACTGGTGATGTCTGCTAACTTCATTATAACCTGTGACGAATACCTGTTAATTTTGATCATTCATCGATATAATCTATACATATTGATATATATTGCAAAGTATAATATATGATCTATTAATAAGGTGATAAGATGATATTTAAAGATGTTTTTGGATATCCTGATCTTTTGATAAATTGAAGCAATAAAGTTCTCACTCTGCCTAATTGTGAGTGGAGCTCGTTTCTCTATTGTGACTGGACTATTTTTTTTTAAGTTAATATATCTGCTGGCAAAAAAGATTGCAAAATCTCCAAAGATGAGTGTTCTACTTATTCATAATGGCCGCCACTAATAAGTTTATTTTTCTCCAGTTTGATTATTTTTAATCTTTTTGTACTTTTAATAAGGTTATTTTGAGTGACTTGTCTTGTCTTGGACTTATAATAACTCTTCTGTTTGAGATCAATAAAATTATGCTTTTCTTAATAATCTATTTTGTGATTCTAACTGTAAAGTCACCTCTTATTTTCAATAATATAATTGGGTCTAATAAGAATTGGGTTGACAATAAGGAAATCAAAAGAATCATAATGCAAATTGGCAGAACGCCTTAAAATTTATTTTTAATGGACTCGAGCAACGAACGCCTCATCCACATGACCATTGATGCAAGCCTAGGCTCACATAAATTTTCGCACCCAGATTCATGCAGGAGCTGATGTTAACACCTAGATTTTCTATGTTGAATCTCAGCTGTACATGTGACATCGAAAGCTTTGAAACACTTTATCGTCGTGCACGATATTTTGTTCATCTCCAATGATGTTTGACTAATCATGTTGTTTTTGCAGAAATTCCCACCACTCGAGCACGATATGTGGCCATCCGCAGTTTCAAATAATATCGGCCATAAGGTTTGTTCATCCACAATGTTGTTGTCCCATAGGTGATGGGAATATACATGTCAGCAAAATTTCTACTAAGTTGTAGTTTTCGCCGTCACATAAATCCAGAACCCGCGTGCCTTACTATTATCAACGGTGTTCCCGGAGCCAGGATTGTCGCGCCGACAATATGGAGCCTATGGTTATAATATTTCAGCCTGAAGCCCATTGAACTCCACTACAGCTCATCTAATATCCCTCTGGGCAGAGCTCCTGAGGCAAAGAGAGAGAGATAAAAAAGAACGATCATCGAAAACGAATAAACTACAAAAAAAATATTAAACAATATGATCTCCTATAATATCATCTTTATTAACAAATATACAAATAATATATTAAAAAATTATATTTTCTGATTGAATTAAGTGAATATTTTTTAATATTTTATTCTTACCTACAATATGCACTAATTATTCCTCCACCAAATTCTTCTTTTCACTAATAAAAATTAGTAATCTCTCTTATTATCATAAAATAAGTTATCGCACAATTATCAAATATTTATTGGCAAAATAACTTCTCGTCATATTTGTAGGAAGCATCGTGCAGGTTTGCATATTCGAGCGCATTTAATCGACAATAAGGTAGATTAATGTGTTGTTGTTGGCTGAAAGAAAGTAATCAATATAATCAATAGTTACCAAATATATTTGAGATATAAAATAGTTACATAATTATACCTGGTTGCTACGCATATAGATTCTTTTTAAGGTTTGTGATGCTTTTTAAACATTTTTATTTTTTGCTGTATTTTACAAAAAAAATATTGACAAAAATATTAATGAAATTAAGTTATCAAATATATACATATCATGGAGAAATAAGAATATAAAGGCAAGGTACGATTAAGGCTGTTATGAGCGCTTCCGAGCCGAGCCATGCTCGGCTCGAGATCGGCTCGCTCGAGAATCTTTACAGCTCGAAATCGACTCGTTAGTCGAATAGTTTCAATTGAGCCGGCTCGGGCTCGAATGGGCTCGATTCGAGCCAGCTCGAATCACACTTTGAGCTGGCTCAAAATACTTATAATTTTAATTAAAAATACATAAATTTATTTTTTAAAATTAAAATACATGTAAAAATTATATTTTTATATATATAATGCTATTTTTTACAAACATAAAAAAAATATCAATAAAACAATTTAAACACACTAGAAATAATACCATAAAAAATTATCATAGTAATTTGTGCAATAATTTTTCT
>KZ451886.1:451813-468302 GCA_002786265.1 Apostasia shenzhenica | reverse complement strand
TGTATATGATAATTTTGATGATATATTTATTTATTACATTGAAGATGGAGGTGAGATTGAGTTAAATATTACCAGAAAAGTAGAAATAAGAAGAGAAAGAAATTAAAAAATTAATTATCGATAATATTATTTTATTAAATTTATACAGTATTTTGTAAAATAAAATATTATTTGTATAATTCTAGCAGATATTTATTTCAGACGCTGATTCACTATTTTGATCTTGTTGGCTACTAGTTCCAGTGACGGTAGTTGTCTTACGTGGTATATCTTTCTTTATGTTTCTATTTTGTAGATTATTAATGGCACATTAACAATATTTTTTCTGTCTTTAAAAAAGAGAGAAATATTTTTTTTTATAAAAATGACTCTAAGACAGACAATTAGAAAAAATATTATTCAGTTGGATAATAGTAAGCCTATGCCTGAAAAAGAAGTTGATCAACTGATTAGTATGTGCGGGCTTGTGGTAAGAAATAATGTCCCTATCTCGTATAATAAGTGGCGTGAGGCTCTAGAATTAAATAAACAGAAAATATGGACAAAATTATTTGTAAGTCAAATTACATTAGTACTTTCATTTATTTAAAAATTAAAAAATGTACTCAATTATTTACTCAAGTTATGATTTTAACATTTACATCGTAGTGAACATGTGACGGTATCGATGAAATAAATGATCAATTATTTGTACAAATGAGTGTTATGTGGAGAAACTGGAAGTCTCATATGTATAGAACATTTATCGAGCCAGTAGAGGCTGATGCTCGATATATTATTCCTGAGGAGTATAGGACTATAATTACTCAGCAAGAGTGGAATGCTTTTGTAAAAGCTCGCTCGAGTGATGAGTTCTTAGTAAACTTCTATAATTATGTCTTAATTTAAGTTCAGTTAAAAACTTACTTTTATAGTAATTTAAGTAAACATTTCTCATAATTAATATTTATTTTTAATTATAGGTTAAAAGTGATGCAGATAAAGAGGGCAAAGGCCTAGAAGTACTTTCACACTACTTCAAGCAAAGGATATGTAGGTCTATAGCATGAAATGATATGAGAATTTAATTTAGATTCAGTTTAGTTTTAATATTTAATGATCAACTTATATTTTTTATTTTTTACAGCAAAAAGAACGTGGCAATGTGGAATTTATCTCAAGTGCCGATTTATGGATTGTTGTACACAAAAGAAAAGATAATCAATTTATTAACATGCCATCACAAGAAGCAACAAATCAAATGATAATTATCTTGTATATTAATATTATTTTTACATTTTATAAATAAATATTAATCTAGTTATTTTTATAGTTAGAGTTGGCTACACAGTTCTCTCAGGGTGTTACTTTGAGGGCAAGAGTGATTAAAGTCTCCAAGATTCTTGATCAGGAGCATCCGAAAAGAGTTTAAGCTGGTGAAAGATTTGAGATAATAACAACATACTTTAAAGATAATAGAAGAGGCAAAGGCATCGTTAGAAATGCTGAGGGTCATGTTTGGGCGAAAATGACTGAAATGAGAACTACAATGAATAAAGGGGCAGCTATGGAGCATATCAGGCTAGCCATCACGCTAGTCCTGATACTAAAGCTCCAATTGGAAGCATAGGAGACTCAAACTTGGACATGAGTCCAAGTCAGTTGCCACCACTGTCTGAGATAATAAATATTCTTATAATTATTATGTATAAATAATATTGTAATATCATTTATTTTTAATGATTATGATTTGTAGGGATCACTATGTCACCAAATAATATCGTTGCACGTGGTAGGGTGATTAATCTAGGTGGGTTAGGCGTGATTGTACATAATGTATCGTTAGACCACGATATATACAGTGTATCTATTGATCATGTTATGATAGTTTTGCTCTCACTTCTTTTTTTTGTTGATGAGTGTTATACAATCGGACAATCTATTAAGTATATCGTACTTTGGCCTTTATATCTTATTTATCATGATAGGTATATATTTGATAACTTTAATTTTCATTATTATTTTTGTCAATATTTTTTTGTTGCAAAATACAGCAAAAAACAAAAAATGTTAAATAGGCATCACAAATCTTAAAAGAATCTCTAATGCGTAGCAACTAGGTATAATATATGTAACTATTTTATATCTCAAATATAGTTTAGGTAACTATTGATTATATTGATTACTTTCTTTCAGCAACAACAACACACTAATCTACCTTATGTCAATAAGATGCTCGAATATGCAACCTGCACGATGCTTCCTACAAATATGATGAAAGTTATTTTGCCAAATGAAATATTTGATAATGTGCGACAATTATTTTATGATAAAAAGAGAGATTACTAATTTTGCATTAAAGGAAAAGATTGGTGGAGGAATAATTAGTGCATATTGTGGGTAAGAATAAAATATAAAATAATATTCGCATTAATTCAATCAGAAAATATAATTTTTAATATATTTTTTTGTAGTTATTTGTTTAATAAAGATGATATTATAGGAGATCAGTATTGTTTAATATATTTTTTTTGTAGTTTATCTGTTTTCGATGATCGTTCTTTTTTATTCTCTCTCTTTGCCTCAGGAGCTCTGCCCAGAGGGATTTATAGATGAGCTGTAGTGGAGTTCAATGGGCTTTCAGGCTGAAATATTATAACCATAGGCTCCATATTGTCGGCACGACAATTGCTGGCTCCGGGAACACCGTTGATAATGGTAAGGGCACGCGGGTTCTGGATTTATGTGACTGGCGAAAACCTACAACTTAGTAGAAATTGTGCTGACATGGTAGTTCCCATCAACCTATGGGACAACAACAGTTGTGGATGAACAAACCTTATGGCCGATATTATTTGAAGCTGCGGATGGCCACATATCGTGCTCGATGGTGGGAGATTTCTGCAAAAACAACATGATTAGTCAAACATCATTGGAGATGAACAAAATATCGTGCACGACGATAAAGTGTTTCAAAGCTTTCGATGTCACATGTACAGCTGAGATTCAACATTGAATCTAGGTGTTAACATCAGCTCCTGCATGAATGGGTGCGAAAATTTATGTGAGCCTAGGCTTGCATCAATGGTCATGTGGATGAGTGCGTTCGTTGCTCGAGGCCATAAAAATAAATTTAAGGCGTTCTGCCAATTTGCATTATGATTCTTTTGATTCCTTATTGTCACACCCATATTTTATAGACCAATTATTTATAAAATAAGAGGTGACTTACAGTTAGAATCACAAAATAGATTATAAGAAAAGACAATTTTATTTATCTCAAGACAGAGTTATATAAGTCCAAGTACAAGACAAGTCACTCAAGATAACCTTAGATTAAAGTACAAAAAGATAAAATAATCAAACTGGGAGGCAAAAAATAAATATTAGTGGGACCATATGAAATGTAGGGAAACATCATCTTTGGAGATTTTGCAATCTTTTTTTGCCAGCAGATTATTTACCTAAAAAAAAATAGTCAGTCACATAGAGTAAACGAGCTCCACCTCACAATAGGCCAGGTGAGATTTTATTGTTCAATTTATCAATAGATCAGGATATCAAAACATCTTATAATATCATCTTATCACCTTATAATAATATCATATATTATACTTTGCATATATATTAATATGTATAGATTTTATATCGATGAATGATCAAAATTAACAGGTATTCGTCAACAGTGTGATAATAGAAGTAGCAGGTACATCACCAGTATGACAACAGACTTATTAGAAACGTCATCAATGTGACAACAGAATAACATGATGTAGGTATATCCCTTACATGACGCCACGTGTCTAGAAAGTGGTTCATCGGCTATCGAGATCCCAACGCATCATATCATCATATATCTCAGGATACATAGGTCTAGTATAATCCAGTATAATATTTCGGCATAAAGTCTAACAGAATATCGGCATTAAGCCATGCAGAGGATGCAGAATTTAACTCACAGTGATATCATCTTATATATAAATTAATTTAATTTAATAAATACAATATCCTAAGTTCAATGAAAAATTATTTACTTGGATGAGAGGCAGTAATAATTTGCTGGTGGATGACTCGTCCCTTGATTCAGATTAAATTATCCTGATTAGATTCAAGATGAAAAAATCACTATTAGGCTTAATAGTTTAACATATTGACTCAAGTTACACAGGTCTATATAGATTAGATAGGTCAGGTGGATCAAAACAGGTCAATATAGGTCAAACGATCAAACTAGGTTTCAAGTTAAATTGGGTCAAATTAAGTCAACTAGAGTCAAATAGGTCAAACTGAGTAACCTCAGGTCAAACTGAGTCAAATAGGTCAAATCAAGTCAACTTGGGTCAAATGAGTTAACTCGAGTTTACAGGTCGACACAGGTTTATTGGGTTTGATATTGGTTAAGTAAGTTGACCTGGGTTAAGTAAGTTGACATGGGTTAAACAGGTTAACCACCTATTAAACTCGGGTTAAACTAACAAAATTGAGTCAATAAGAAAGATTATCGAGTGTAATTTAAACTTAGTGAGATCAGAATTTTTACCTCTTTTGGCAGTCTCATCGCTGGAGAAGAAGAGGGAAAGTTGCACCAAGATGAACAGAGATAAATTAGAGATTGTCGGTTCCATCTGACCTGAGGGCTCTGGGACCTATTTATAAGAAGATGTGATTTTAATAAGGCTGGACTCGCTGGTGGTTGGGGAGATGGGAGAGAGGAAGTCAAAGGTAAACTTCTTATTTAATACGGCTGGTGGGAGAAAGGTAGAGGGAAGTTTCCTATTTAATCTGGCTGGTGATAGGAAAGGACAATGAAGCTTCAAAAATATAATTTGTTAAAACAGAGCTGCAGGAATTTTATTTTCAATGTAATAATTATTTTAAAGTCCTCAGGTTACAGATGTTTTCGAAGTATCTTCTACTTTCGATTCAGAATCTTAACAGACTTCTCCTCGTAGGATAGATCAAGTTGTATGCTTAGCAGCTCATAGTTTAGTATGTGGTTCGGATCAGCTGTGTACTTCCTTAGTGATGAGATATGTGAGATATTGTGAATTTTCGCTAGTTCTGTCGGTAATTCGAGCTCATATGTTGACATTACAACCTGGCAAATGATTTCAAAGGGACCAATATACTTTGGTTTAAGCTTGCCGTTGATACCAAACTAATAGATACCTTTCTTTGGTAATACCTTCAGAAACACATGCTCTCCAAGTTCAAAGCAAATATCTTATCTCTTTGAGTCAGCATAAGCCTTCTGTTGACTTTGGTCTGTTAGAATTCGTTCTCAGATTATCTTGATCTTTTGCAAGGTAACTTTAATAATTTCAGGTTCTAGTATTTTTCTTTCTCCAATCTTATCCCAATACAAGGGTGGTGATCAAAATTTCTTACTGTGTAAAGCCTCGTACGGAGTCATTTTAATGCTTGCCTGATAGCTATTATTATATGAGAATTCTACTAAAGGCAGATATATTTTTCAATTTTCTCCAAAATCCATGACACATGCCCTCAACATATCCTTGAGGGTTTAAATTGTTCTCTCTGATTGTCCATTCGTCTCCAGATGATTGTTTGTATTTTCGATGCGTGTGAAGTGGGTGGGCAAACCCTGCCTCCCTTACAACGACAGGTAGTTCCTTGCACCACTCCATTGTAGATAACCTGCCGACAAAGGTCATCTCTCCTCTCCGTGCTTTGTTCCGGGAGGGGGAGCGATAAAGGAGAAGAGAAATTATAATTTTAAATAATTTTATATTAAAAAATAAAAGAATCAGTTGACAATTATATGACTTTTATACTAAAAATTTTAAATTATAAATCTGCGTAATATTATGCTTTAAACTCGTATAGCTAAATGCAATTTACTAATCATCCTTAATATAATTTATTATAGCAATATAATTTAAGAAATATAATTTGTGAATGCATGAAAAGTAAGACCTGAAAATGATATTTTAGTTTTTGCATTAATTTAAAATTTAAATACAACAATCTAAAATAGCTCATAATTTTTTAAAAAAAAATAATTTTAAAATTAATTTGTAATTTAAACTAGATGCATTGTAGGATTCAATGTTTATCCATAAAATTTATCTTTCTAAAACACTTTATATTTTAATTACCAGAATTTGCTTAAGCACGTGCTCATGCGTACGCATCCTTGTGTTAATATCAAATTCCGCATGCTTTGAGAACATTTATGCGAACTTCCTCATAATTAATCTTGTGCGACGATAAAAAACCGTGGACTATGCTTGCTTGGTTGGAGGATAAATTTGGATAATAGAAGAGAAAATATTTTATTTTATAGAATTAATAAGGAAGAAATTTATTTTAATATTGGGAGGTGTGTAGGATGTGAAATAAAGTTGATTTTAATGTTGAAATTTATGTTGGATGTGAAATAAAGTTAATTTTTAAAATTGAAATTTATGTTGGATGTGAAATAAAATTATTTAAATTTATAAAAAATTTAAAATATTATTATTATACATCTTTTACCTAATTTTGGACATTTACCAGATAAGGTAACTCATGATTGTTGGAGGAATTTCACAATTTCCTTTGCGCTTTTCACATAAAACTCTGAATAAATACTTTTATGCGGATAAATGCGGCGAACTATCATTTGTACTAACAATGCTCACATGTAATTAAAAAAAAAATCAATCTTTTGCTTGCTTATATATTTTACAAGATAAAAACATATAATTTTTTATTTAAATTATACAAAGACATAAAATAATAATGTAAATAAATTTAAATATATCAATTAAAATTTTACAAATTATATATATTTTTTCAAATTAATTCAAAATTTAAACTAAAACTTCATATATAATAATAAATCTTGTATAAAATTAAGTCAGTTTCAACCAATAATTGTCAAGATTAAGTTTAAAAAAAGTAGAAATAAATATTTATTTTTTTTTCCTTTTAAAAAATTCATTTAGCTCAATTATAAATAAAATATAAGACATTTTATATGATAATAGATGTAAATAAATATATATATATATGCAATTAATCTGTAGTGTGTACGTCCTGCATTACCTGTGATATTGTTGACAGAGAGATAAGAGTTCTGAGAATTAGCATCACACAACATTTCTGGCTTAGAACGCTGGCACAAAGGAGAAGCCAAGAATCATCTAGAAAACACATAAAGATGTAAGGTGGTTCAGGGATAGTTTTCCCTATGTCCATCGGAGAGTCAAAGAAAAAGATTTCACTAATGCTCAAAGGTTTGCTCAGAACACCAATACAAGAAGAAGGAAGAAGAAGAAAAGAATATAAGCTTAGTTTATCTGTTTTCGATGATCGTCCTTTTTTATTCTCTCTCTTTGCCTCTGGAGCTTTGTCTAGAGGTTTTTATAGGTGAGCTGTAGTGGAGTTCAGCGAATTTTCAGGCTAGAATATTATAACCATCGGCTCCATACTATCGACCTCACAATTACCGGCTCTAGGAAGACCATCAATAGTGACAAGGGCATATGGGTTCTTGATCTATATGACTAGTACAACTTAGTAGAAATCATGCTGACGTGGCAGTCCCCATCAAGGCTGTGGGACAGCGACAACTGTGGATGAATAAACCTCGTGGCTGATATTATTGGAAGCTGTGAATGGCCACATATCATGTCCGATGGAGAGAGATTTCTACAAAAATAGCATGATTAGTCAAACATCATCAGCGATGAATAAAATATCATGCACGACGATAAAGTATTTAAAAGCTTTTGGTGACATATGTATGACTAAGATTCAACGTTGAATCTAGGTGTTAACATCAACTCCCGGCATGAATGGGCGTGACCATTTATGTGGGCCCAAGCATGCATCAATGGTCACGTGGATGAGGGCGTTGCTCGAGGACTAAAAATGAATTTAAGGCATTGTGATTCACTACAAAATCAAACTAATGAAAATTAAAAGAATAATATAATGATTTCCAAAGATGCTCTGTATACACATTTCTGAAAGAAAAAACCACCTCAGTTTGTGGGAGGTCCAGTTCGTCTGGCTTCAGAGAAATGGATCGACTAATTGGAAATAATCTTTGATTTTATTGAGTGTCCTGATGATAAAAAGACTGACTTTGCTTCATATATGCTGACCGGTGAAGGTCGTAAGTGGTGGAAGTCCCAACTTAATACTGAATTTAAATATCTTAAATCTGTTCCCTAGAAAAGATTTCATGAAAACTTCTTCCAACAGTATTTTTCATCTGCCATCAAAGAAAAGAAATTACATAATTTCATTCATCTGAAGTAAGGTTCCATGTCTGTCATGGAATACGAAGTTGTATTTACCGCTCTTTCTGATTATCCCTATCATCTAGTCGCCGATCCACGAGAAAAGGCGAAGAGATTTGAGGATGATCTGTGGAAGGATATCCAAAAACAAACAAATATTATGAGAATTTATGATTACACTAAATTATATCAAAAGGCGTTGAGCGCAGAGCAAAATATTAATGAAGATCAGGAGTGGCGTGAAAGGAAAAAGCGCCGCTATGAGCATGCTAAGAAACATTATTGAACCACATTGATTTTGATGATCACAATTACTTTATGTTTAGTAATAATTCTCTTCTAAGCACATTTTTACAGGCTAATCGTCCGTTAGAAGATGGATATTCTTAAGTCCAAGTGAAGCGGAACTCACCATTTATTTTTCCTTATACTTCATAGGATTTAATGTAAACAAGTTAGTTTGCCAAGAAATTTTATTCATTTTTCCTAGATGTTTTTCACTTTCTTTTCACTTGCATTAGTAGGCCTTTAATGTTATCTTATTTCATCTTTCAAGTGGCTCAAAAATCTTTCAAACATCTCACCTTTTAAGCTAAAACTGCACAACCGGTTAATTTCACTAAATCGGCCGGTTGGTTCTACTGGTCTTGGACAGACCCGCCCAGTCCGCCCAGAATTTTATTTGATCGTTATTTCATTATTTTGGCTGTGTTAAAAGGCATTATTTGATATTTTCAAAGCTTTGTGATGTGTTATTTTTTTCTTTTTATGAAAAATCCACAAAGCCCTTATTTTTTCTCCTATTTTGTTCTTTTCCAAAAGAAGAAACATTGAGTTGATATTTTCAAACCTATATCATTTTGCTCAGATTTGTTGTATTTGTGCTGAGATATGGTGGTCCTTTTTAGCATATTTTAAGGGCAAAATAATCCTATGTGATATTCATTTATTTGTCCTAATGCTAAATAAACACATATTAGTGTTTTTATATTTTTTCTCACTCCAACTCTCTTGTTTTTGCTATCGTATTTTCTGGAACATGTTTCCAGTAAATCTAAAACTTTTTCACTATTTTTTGAGCCCAAAAAATATCCAAAATGCTCTCCACTTGCTTTCCTCTCATTGGTCTTTGGGTAGGACATGAACACATGGCAATCTCTTATTAATTAGTTTAAATTAAGGGTATTTTCCTTCAGCTAAATCAATTTTTCTTGCTATCCAAATTGTAGAACAACAAAACATACACTTGCAGAATTTTTTTCAAGTGTTTTAAGCTCTCCTCTCAAGCTCTAAGTATTCCCTAACTTTTTCCCTAGCGAAAATCTATATACACTCTTGAAGAAGTAATCATTTGGAGAAGCTTTTGGCTAGCAATCAAGCAAAAATCTGAAGCTGCATTTTTCTTTCTGCTGGCAAACAACTTCAGGTTTTCTGTTTCTCTTTCCTGCACTTGGGTTCTCTGAAATCAATAAGCTTGTGTTTTGGAAAAAGATTATTTGAAATTTTCTTGAATTTTTCTTGCTCTTACTTGAAAACATTCTTCCTTCAGCATTTCAAGTTCTTGAAACCGCTTTTTTTTTATCTAGCTTCTTTCGGTTTTTAAACGAGTTGTTAGTAACTCGTTTTTTTATTTTCTCGAGTTTTCTCTTTTGGCAAATCTCTATGCGTATAGAGCTCCTTGTGTAATTTTCTTCTTGCTCTCAAGTTGTAATGTTAGCTAGCTAGACTAACAACACACTTTATTCTCTTGTTCTCTCCTTTAGTGGAGGTGTTTAGTTTTTTCCATTAAGTGAGAAAGTAGGTGGGTTATAATTTTTCTCATGCAAAAATTCATAGTAAGGTTTGGTCGGCTTTGATTCGTAGAAAAAGCTGGTGCGGTTGTAAGGTTTGGTCGGCTTTGGTTCCTAAAAAAAGCCGGTGAGATTGTAATCGAGTTTGTTTGGCTTTGGTTCCCATTAAAAAGCCAATTTGCTAGTGGATTGAAATCTCACTTGAGGAGCATGGGGAGTGGACTAGGCGGAAAGCCAAACCACTATAAATCGCTTGTGTATTTTTTCTCCCCCCTCTAATGCGGTAAAATTTGACTAATACATAAAATTATTAAATCTGATTTTAACTTAAAAATAAGCTCAAATTACTTCAATAAAATTGATTTATATAGTATCTAAATTATATATCTCACGTTTTTTGTTCTGAGTTATTTTTATATTGATATTATTGTTTTGGTCTATTTGCCAAAATCAATCATTTTTTTTGTTTCTTGCACTGTTCATGTTCATCCGATCAATTTGGTAAAATTGACCAATCTTCTTTTTGGTACTTTATTTAACCTATTTTCGCTATAACTCTAACTTGTTTCTCCTTATTTTGAATATTTGATTGTGAATGCATTTTACCTGCTGTTGTTTTCATAAGTACAATTTATTTGGATTTTTTTTTCCAATTCATCCCCCCTTCTTGGGAAGGCCTGAGGGCCAACAAGTGGTATCAGAGCAGGCTCTTGTGTTCTTTTCATTGTTTTTATTTCAGAATTAACATCCTAGAGTCGTTCCATGGCTCTTCTCATGCACATACCCGATGATGCTACTTATGAGGGTCTTTCGGCTAATCATCCTACTCTTTTCAAAGGTTTGCACTATAATTTTTGGAAAAGACGGATGATAATATATCTTCAAGGGATTGACATAGAGCTATGAGAAATAACTCGTATGCCCTTTGTCTCTCCTATGAAGGAAGATAGGGTAACTACTAAAGAATTTTTTGAGATGACGGTTGAGGAGAAAAGATTGGCACAATTAAATGCCAAAGCACTCAACCATCTTCAATGTGAATTATCTCCTAGTGAGTTTAACCGAATTTGCACCCTCCTCACTGCTTATGAGGCATAGTCCAAGCCTGAGGTAACTTATGAAGGGACAAATCAAGTCAAAGAATCAAAGATAAATATGTTTATTCATGACTATGAATTGTTCGAAATGAATCCCGAGGAGTCCATTGAGGATATGTTTACAAGATTTACTAATATCACAAATGGACTTATATCTCTCGGAAAAATATTTACTAATGAAGAACTTGTGAGAAAAATTCTTAAGTGCTTACCAAGGGAGTATGATGCAAAAGCAACGACGATTGTTGAAGCAAGAGACTTATCTACCTTCGAACTTGATATGTTGTTAGGTTCTCTAACTACATATGAGTTGGAAATGAAGAGAAAGAAAAAGAAGAAAGAAGAAGATAATAGCTTCAAGAAAAAGGTCATTGCTCTAAAAGCCGCTTCACCTACTACTTCCGATAATAACACCACTTCTAGTGGTGATGAAGAAGGTAAAATTGATGACGAAATTGCTTTGGTGTCTAGGCATTTCAATGCTCTCATGAAAAAAAAGAAAAATTTCTCGCGAAGAGCTCAAAAGAAGCCATTCAAAGCAAAAGATAAGAAAGAGTTCACATTAAAAAATAAAGAAGATGACGTTATTTGCTATGAATGCAAAAAGGCGGGCCACATAAAGCCCAATTGTCCTCTACTCAAAACAAGAAAGGTAAAAAAAAAAATACTTGTAGCTACATAGAGTGATTTCGATACTAGCACAAGTGAAGAAGATGAAAAGAATGAAGTGATCAATCTTTGTCTTATGGTCAATATAGATAATGAAGATGATGAAGAATCATCAGAAAAGGTAAAAGACTCTTTTTTCACATGATGAATTAGAAGAGAATCTTTTTGATCTTATTCATGTGTATGATAGATTAAAGAATAAATTACATCTTACATGTAAATCTTTATGCAATGCATTGAAAAGTAGAATTGATAAGCTTATATTACATGATGAAAATCTTTCTAAGGGGGCGTTTGGTTCAATGTTATCTTGATGTTATGTTATGTTATCTAGAGAAGACAATTGATTGGTTTAATGACATCTACAAATAATCTTCTATTAGATTATAAAATTATTAGTTAAAAGATGACATCTAGATGTCATGACATTTAGATTACATAACATAACACTAAAATAACAACGAACCAAACGCCCCCTAAGTTAAATGAAGAACTTAACATGCATGTTAGTAGATTAATTAAAGGGAATGAGATTCTTAAAGTTAGATCTATCATATATAATATTAATGTTAAAAATAAAACTACTTCTACTTATAGCACGAGAATTAAATTAAATGCTAGAAGTAGCTCTAATAATTTATCCCATGCTCACATGTATGCAATGCCTCATGTTACTTGTAATTTTTGTAACAAGTATGATCATGTTTCACATACCTCTATGATTAGAAGATCTATGCTTTCTTTAAGAATTACATCTTATGTATGGATTCCTAAAGACAAAAACGCATGTAAATAATTTTATTGCAACTAACCCTATAGGATCCAAATTTATTTGGGTACCTAAAGTTAAAACTTGAGATCTTTTTTATAGGTATGCCTCCACACTGAGACCGGTGGAGGCAAATGGTTCTTGGATAGCGGGTGTTCACGTCATATGACGGGAGACAAATCTATGTTTATCTCGCTAAAATCAAGAAATGGAGGTTATGTGACTTTTGGCGATAATGCCAAAAAGCACATTATAGGCATTAATAAAGTTGGTAAAAAATCCTCTACCTTTATAGATAAGGTTCTTTTGGTTGATAGACTTGCATATAATTTACTTAGTATTTCTTAGTTATGTGATAATAGTTATGAGATTTCTTTTGATGCATCTTAATGTTTAATTAAGCATGATAATATTGTCATATTTGTTGATTTTAGAAGTGATAATGTATATCAAGTTGATTTATCTTCTATTGATTGTAATGATGTGAAATATTTGGCATCTTATACTTGTGATTCATGACTATAACATGGAAGATTAGATCATGCTAATATACATACCCTACAAAAAATATCTAGGTTAAACCTAGTTAAGGGCTTGCCCAAGATCTCATTTGAAAAAGATAAATTATGTGATGCATGTCAATTAAAAAAATAAACTAGAAATTTTTTTAAGTCCAAACATGCTGTAACATCATCTAAGTCCTTTGAAATTTTGCATATGAATTTGTTTGGTCCTAATAAGACACTTAGCTTAGGAGGAAAGAAATATTGTTTGGTTATTGTTGATGATTACTCTAGATTCTCATGGACTTTATTTCTTGCTCATAAACATGATGCATTTGATTATTTTAAATCTTTATATAAGCATATTATAAATGAGAAAGGTTTCGATGTTTTATCTATTCGTAGTGATCATGGTGGCGAATTTGAGAATGAACGGTTTGAATCTTTTTGTGATGAATGTGTCATCTCACATAATTTTTCGGCCCTTCGAATACCTCAACAAAATGGGGTTGTCAAGAGAAAGAACCGAACTCTTATTGAGATGGCACGGTCCATGCTTCATGAGCGTGGACTTCCAAAGTACTTTTGGGCTGAAGCGGTAAACACGATCTGCTATGTTGTGAATCATGTTACTGTTCATTCAGGACTAAGAAAGACCCCTTATGAATTATGAAAAGGTCTAAAATCGAACATTTTTCACTTTCAAGTATTTAGTTGCAAATGCTTTGTATTAAATAATGGTAAGGATGATTTTGGTAAGTTTGACCCTAAGGCGGATGAAGCCATCTTCTTAGGGTATTCTCTAACTAGTAAAGCCTATCGTGTATACAACACGAGAACTATGCTAGTTGAGGAGTCCATTTATGTTAAATTTGATGAATCTAACACTGACTTTTTTAGAAAATATAATGATCTTGATGAAGGTATAGGGCTTGATAAGCTTTCTTTAGAAGGTGGAGATGCAAAGCCAAAGGATGAACCTCATGATATAGTTGCACCCATACAAAGCAGTCATGATGGTGGTGATCAGTTCGACTTTCCAAAAGAATGAAAGTACAAAAAATCTCATCCACCAGGACAAATTATGGGTGATCCGTCTCAAGATGTTCGCATTTGAGCATCTTTCTGAAATGAGGTAACTCACTCCGCCTTTATCTCTTAAATTGCGTTTATATTATTTGAGAATGCCGAAAAAGATGAGTTTTGGATTCTAGCTATGTAAGAAGAGCTAGAACAGTTCAATAAAAATAATGTTTGGGAACTCGTTTCACGACCCAAAAATTATTCTATTATTGATACAAAATGGGTTTTCCGAAATAAGCTTGATGCATGATTTCGGTGTTATAGATCGTAATAAAGCTCGATTAGTTGCAAAAGGTTTTGCTCAAATTGAAGGTATCGATTTTGAGGAAACTTTTGCACCCGTTGCTCGTTTAGAGGCTATACGTCTTTTGCTTTCTTTAGCTTATTTTAAAGGTTTTAAATCATTTCAAATGGACGTCAAAAGCGCATTTTTAAATGATTTTATTAAAGAAGAGGTTTATGTCGAGCAACCCCCAGTTTTATCGATTCTTATTTTCTGAATTATTTTTTCAAACTCAAAAAGGCTCTTTATGCTTGAAAAAAGCATCCCGTGCTTGGTATGAGAGATTAAGTAAATTTATAGTGGATAATAGTTTTGTCAAGGGACTAGTTGACACAACTTTATTCACGAGAAGACATGGTAATTTCATAATAGTGCAAATTTATGTAGATGATATTATTTTTTGTGCTATTAATGAAACTTTATGTGAAGAATTTTCTAAGTGCATGTCTAGGGAATTTGAGATAAGCATGATGGGAGAACTCATATTCTTTCTTGGATTGCAAATCAAGCAACTTTCCGACGGCATATTCATCTGTCAAAATAAGTATACTAAAGAGCTTCTAAAGAAGTATGGAATGGACAAACTTAAACAAATTGGTACTCCGATGAGCCCTTCCACCAAATTGGATAAAGATGAAAAAGGTAAAAGTGTGGATGAAAAGCTTTATCGAGGTATGATTGGTTTTTTACTTTATTTAACTGCAAGTAGACCTGATATAGTATTTAGTGTTTGCATGTGTGCTAGGTTTTCAATCATCTATTAAAGAATCTCACTTAATGGCTGTTAAGAGGATCTTTAGATATTTAGTGGGCACACACTTATTAGGCCTTTGGTATCCCAAAGGTGTTTCACCAGATTTGATAGGATACTCTGATGCCAATTTTGCAGGGTGCAAAGTCGATAGAAAGAGTATGTCAGGCACATGCCAATTTTTTGGAAATACCTTAGTATCATGGTCTAGTCATAAGCAAAATTCAATTACCTTATCGACTGCGGAAGCAGAGTATGTAGCAGCTGGTAGTTGTTGTGCTCAACTTATTTGGTTGAAATATCAACTTATTGACTATGACATCACTCTTGACCATATACATATCAAATGTGATAACACAAGTGCTATCTGCTTAACGAAAAATTTGATTCAACATTCACGCATAAAACACATAGAAATTAGATATCATTTTATTAGAGATCATGTAGAAAAAGAAAATATTGCATTAGATTATGTCTCTACTGACTTTCAGCTTGCAGATATATTCACCAAGCCTCTACATGAAGAAAGATTCAATTTTATTGTAAAAGAACTTGGTATATTAGATGGTCCTTATTTTTAATATTTTGCCATAAAATGTCATCAATTACATGTTACTTTGACTTGTTATATTTTATATTCTTGTATGCATATTTTTGAGTTATATATATAATTAATAATTAATTTAAAACTCACAATTAATTAATTCAGATTCATTTCTTGTCTCACCTCATCCCATTGATTTTGATTTCTTATTTGAGTCTTTGTGTTATCAAATTTCTACTTTTTCCTAGCTTGTGAAATCTGGTTGATTTCCCAAAATAAATAAATTTGTTTGTACAGCCCATTAATAGTAAGTTGTGAGCTGTTAGCTGCTTGGCCCATCGGAACACTCACGGAGATCACTGCCAGCAGGGAGGAAGAGGGAAGGAGAGCTGGGAAACAAGTGTGCAGGAGGGAGGTCAGACTCCCCGCCGGAAATCCATGGCTTGCGTTGCATGAAAGAAAAAGGAGGAGTGGTGGCTGCTACTGTAGCTAAGATGGAAGGCTACGGCAACACCAGACAGGCCAGCCCTCTGTTGACGCGTTCATCCTCCCCACCGACGACATCCAAGTTGCCGTTTGCAAAGCAAGAAATCAGGGCGGCCATGTTGCAAGCGAAGGTCAGTCGAAACAAACAGATTCTGGCCTCCTCCCATGACCTTCCCGAGCAAAATGCGACAGATCCAACAAATGAACATGCTGGATTCACTGGCAGCAACATTGGCAATGAAAATGGCATGCTTGGATCCATCAGCCACACGAAATTGGAAGC
>KZ451886.1:435676-446807 GCA_002786265.1 Apostasia shenzhenica | reverse complement strand
ATATATATATATATATATTATATAATTATATATATGTTGAACCCTTTGATTTTGGATGACAACATTAATTTAGTTGTTATAGATAATCCCTTGTTAGTGTGTTAAAGGTTGGCATTAATTATTTGAGGATTAAGGTTCAAATTAAGTCCAGAGAAAAACTGGATCCTGGAAGTTTTATATTATTTCTTTTCCTAGGACTACATTTAGTAAGCATGTGGCATATTTGGCCAAGGTTTTTTACTCGAGTTTTTCCTTTCTTGGTTTTTCTAAGTTAAGGAAAACCTTATTCTCTTTCGTATTTATCTGTGTTTGTTTGTTTAAGAAGAAAATCTCTTTCAACTTATTTCATACTTAAGTAATTTGAATTAAGAGTGTAAGCTCACTCAATCTATTGATTTGAGTTTGAAGCTTAACTCAAAGTTTAATACTTTATCATAAATAATTAGGTTAACAAGTTGTTTAGCTTAAACAATCTCATGCCTAATGATAGATCCTCTACATGGTCATGTAATTGTTCCTCTAATTCCGGTATGTGGCAACATATAACGCTATTTGGTTTAATAACCCATGTATTTTCCAAAGGTTGCATGCAGCCAACATCAATCCAAATCAAGAGCCATCATTCCTTCTCCTTGTAACTTGGTTTTGTTTCTCCCAATGATTTCTTGTTTGTGTTTTGAATTTGTTGCAGCCTAACGCGTTTTTTTTTTTTCTTGAATATCTCTGATTTTATTTGTAGAATGACTGGCTCACCATGGTAATATATTGAGGCATGCTGTTCCTTTTAAATCATTTTTTAACTGCTTAATTTCACTTGCTTTTGTCCCTTTGCATAGTTGGCTTATGTGGCTATAATAGCCAACAATCACAAAAGGACAAAAGTGAGTTGTTTTCTTCTCTCTTTCCACGGAAATTGTCTTTCTGCATTCTTAAAGCCCATGCAATTTTTTCTCCAATCAGATTTTTCTCCAACACTGTTTTTGTTTTCTGCATTCTCTGTTTTTTGGAGAACAATAACCGTCACCTTCTCCTTTCAAGCTCTCATCTCGGTTTTTTGATCTCCCAAGCCATACTTGCAAAACATTTTGAAGGCAGAACTTTAAAAGAAGGAGATTGTGGTGTTGTCTCAAGTGGAAAGAAGCTGAAATTCCTGGTTCTGTTTTTGTTCTTAGCTTCTCATATCATATGTAAGCTGGCTGTGTTTTGTTTCGGTTTACTGTGAATCTTGCTTCATGAGTTATTATTTCTTGTGATTCACTTTAAACTATGCAAAGTTTTTCTTTTGTTCTCCTTGTTTGAAAGCTTACTTGGGTGATTTTCTTAATCATCTTGCTCATTGGTTTTGTACGGTTAGCCCTTTGTCGGGAATTAATTCGAGTCAAGACGCCTTGGTAATTTGCATGTGCAGTAGAGCTGCCTCATTATAGCATGATGATTCTTGTACATGGCATTAACCTAGCTAGCTAGTCTAGCAAAACCTGTTTTACTTCCTTTTCTCTATCTCCCTAGTGGATGTGTTATGTGGTTTGTAGGTTTGCTGCAAGCTTTGGTGTCCCCTGCACAAAGAGTTGTAGGATTGAAGTTTTTGCTTGTTTGGTTCCTTTGATAAAAAGCCATAGGATTGTTAGGTTTGTTCGGCTTTTGTTAGGGGTTTTAAGTGAAATTTCATTCGAGGTCGTGGGGAGTGGCACCCGAACCTATATATATATATATATATATATATGGTACACATATATGTAAACACAACAAAATGTTAATGAAAAGTTGGTATTAATAGAAAAAATTACAAAAAAGTAAAAGTTAGTGTGCAGAATTGAAAGCTAGATGTACAGTAAGTAAAATAAGGTAGTGGGAATTAAATAAGATTAGTAGATTTTAAAATATTGAGTTTTGGAAGAGCTCAAAGCATCTTAAATCAATTAGAAATAAACTTCATGAAATTCAATTAATCTATTTTCATAAATAATTATTTAATTTTATTTATTTTATTTATTATTAGTAGTATATATATAAATTTTGAAAATAAATTTTATCATTTAATGTTAAAGGCAACATATTAAAGAGCAAAATAAAAAATTTCAAATTTTTCAAAATTGAAGAAAACAAATCATCAAAAGATTTACTTGTGTAATTTGAAATTTTTCAAAAATATCAATTCATCCGAAAAATAAATAATAAATAAAATTATCTAAAAGTCAAGAAAATCACGAAATGAATTTAATTATGTTTAGTTTAGATTTTTCCAAGTAAATGAGTTACAAATTTCTTCCATTTATATGATATTCTAAAATTTTAGGACAGTATTTTTGAAGTTGACCTTTTGACTTGATGCTCTTTTTCGTAGCGATCTTTGTCAACTTTATTTATCTTTATTCTTGAGTTAATTTTATCAATCTTGGGCCAAGACCGTCTCGACGTGCAACCTTCTTTGATTCTGGAAAGCTTAAGTACAATATGTATCAATATTATTATTATCGTGTTTGTCATCATCAAAATCAATATGGGTTCAACATAAGCATGCTGACCTCATTCATCGTGAGATTTAGGGCCTCTTTTTCTATCGACTAGATCTCAGAGTTTTGTTTTTGAAGTTCCCTCTTTCTTCAAAATGTGGCAAACTTCGAAATTGAATCTTCTTGGAGAACTATAAGATGTTCCTCAGCCCCTCTGGCCATTGGGGGGCGAGACCTAAAACTTTCTCATTTTAATGCCTCTTGTGTTCACACAACAGCATTTTAATTACTGAAGAGGAAGAAACAAGCAGCAACACTAATAAATCATCAGTAGGCCTAGCAGACTTCTGTTGTAGCACCAGAAGAAGTTTGAGGCCCCCCTCTTCAAATGGAGTTGAAGTATACTTTGTCAATGACTTTGATTCCTTGTCTTCAGAGTGTCACTTTTCTTGCTAATCTCAACGAACTTCCCTAACACTGAAATTGTTTTTGAGGTTACCAAAGAAAGTAAGGTGGCATTAGAGAAGTATTTTTTCCTATTTATAGGCACCAGAGCCGCACATGTGGCATCTTCTGCATGCTCCCAACGGTAGACATTGAATGCTCTGCGATGTCTTTGGAGGGGAGCATTTTGTCATATCTAAAAAATAAGGAAAGCATCACTGTCATAGATTTGGAGAGTCTGCAGTACCTCGGTTAAATATGTGGTCATTCCTGAACGTGGACTCAAACAAGCGTCTTGAATGGGCAACTCAGGCAAGACCTTCTAGGAGCCAAGCTGTATGACAATGATCCCTTATAATATCAAATCGTGCAGATGTCCCACATCGTAAAAGTTCATCAATGTTCCAATAAAGGTCTGACAACGCATCCATCTCTAGAATCCCTTTAAATGTACTAATGTAGTATCCTGAATAATGGATATCCAAGGGAAGCAATAGCATTCAAATCATAAATAAAAGTCAAAAGATGGGCCAGAGATTCTGAACTCTAAAGACCTTCCAGATCAAAGCTCCATGGCGATCTGGAAGCTCTATAATTCAGCTCCTTTGCTCTACGGCTATAAGGTCAGCTGACTCTTCACTTTAACAGGAAGGAAGCCTCCTTGCTCAAGCTCTCTCATTTGTTTTCTCTTTCTTTCTTCTTTGTAATTTCCCCTTACTCCTTGTAACACTCTCTTCGGTTAGTGGATTTTAAAACCAACTAGAAGACACTGTGATTTTTCCATCTAACTAGTTTTACATTTAAATCGACTTCTTGTCTTTTTGTTTATTTTCTCTTTTGTGATTATTTTCGACCATTAGATCTGCTTGAGGAAAAGTCCCCTCAAACTACTGTAAATTTTTTAAACTTTGTTGATACCCACAAAAGTGTGCTGATTTATGTGTTTGAAATTCCTGTTTTTCAAATATTGCAATAGGACGAAGGTGAAGAGGCTTATCTTGAGACATATGGCAGCAGTGATGAAAGTGAAGATGTTGATTAAGTTGAACAGTCTCAAACTTGAAACAAGCTTTTTTTTTGAAACTTGAAACAAGTTTCTGGTTGAATGGCTTACTATACAATGGTTCAATGCATGAAGCTTGATAGATTCTGCAGCACAAACAAGACAGCAGCAGTTGAGATCATCTCCCTTGTCATCACTACCAGCAAGAGAAATTCTATGGGTTTTGTTGCTTAAACTTGAAATTTTTCAACTTCGTAGCCTGAAATTACCGGCGTTGCGCTAGTTGTCTTTGTTCTCAAGAAAAAAATATTCTTTGTAATTGAGAAATTTTTTTGCTCAACAATCATGACGTAGATTTTGTATTTCTTCCTGAGTTTAGCATATTTTATGTTACTGGCTCTGCTATTTCTTATATGCTGAGAGGTATTTCTAGTATTTTTGTTAGCTGTTTAAGTCCTAATGAAAAATGGTAATGTTTTCTGTCAGTTGACAGGTAAAGCATCTCTAATTTGGTTAAAAATTTTGGAATTAGGTCAGAAAACTATATTTGTTTCGTTAAAATAAGTTGAATGCTAACGAATCCTCAAATGGAAAGATCAAATTGGAGATTTTTGAAAAATGGCTAAAAGCAGGTCCAAAGTGCATTAGCTTGGGTTCTTTTTTTTCTTTGGTAGAATGTTTTAACAAAAAATCTATAATTATAGGATTATGTTTTACCACAATTTTTATTTATCAAAAGTGGACAATATAAAATTAATGGGCTGTTTGATTTAATATTATTTTAATATTATATTATATTATGTTAAAAAAATAATTATTTGATTTAATATTTTTAAATAAATTTTAAAAATTATTAAAAATTATTATTCAAAAAATTTATATCTAAATATTATAATATCTGATAATATGTTAAAACATTAATATGTTGGTGTTATGTAATTTAAATATTATGATATTTAAATGTTATTTTTAAATTTTTAGAAAATTAAATTAAAAAATATATAATTTAATATTAAGATAACATTGAATTAATGTCGACTTAAAACGACATAACATCAAAAGCTTTCAAAATAAAATAAAATAAGAAAATTGATAATTGTTTTAATATAAAAAAATGTATTATAATTTTTGAATATTGGCGATAGTTAAAAGAATAAGATAATATATTATTTCTTTCATTAATAAGATAAAATTAATATTCAAAAGTCTTAATTTTAGGAGCTAGTTATACGAGTTCTATAACATTGCTCATGAGGAATAATATGTAGAAAGTTTTTAACTTATTGAATTGAACGTATCTATTTATGATTATTTTATCATTTATTTTTTATTTGGCCATGTAATTTATTATTATTGTTTTAATTTGACCATGTAATTTACATTTCTATAAGCGTCCTAATAAATACACGTAGATTTTGGGTAATTGCATCTAAGTTCCTAAAGTTGAGAGGGTATTTCAATTTTAAAAAAATTTAATTTTGATAATTAAAGTGTTACAACAAAAATTAATCTTCTTTTCATTAAAGTGTTACATATTTAATGTCTTTTTCAAAATTTTATCTCTTGCATTAGCATTTCATAATGAAAATTTTAAAATTTAATTATTATTTTATTAGTTATATAATTTACCTATTCTAAAGAATTATTATATTTCTTTATTTTCACCTTACTTTAAAAGTTTTATAAAATATAAAATTTAAATTCTCACGTTGCATATCTTCTTTCACTTTAAAAGATTAAAATTAAAAATTATTTTAATTTAATACTTTAAATTATATTTTAAAAATTAATAATTAAGAAGAATCTCCTATTTATAATATTTCAAAATTTATATGATATATATGTAATTATTTATTAATAAAAAATTATAATTATATCTAATTTATAGAATTAAATGAAAGTCCTTTTATAATCGCCAAAACCTAAATTCAAATTAAAAAAAAGTAAAGATCAATTTCAAGCCTCAAACGCAATTTACCTTATTTGTTCTAACTTTAAAGCAAACTAGAGCTACATATAATAAGAAATATAAAATCTTGGATTTAATTGTATTATATATTTATTAATTTGTAGAAAAATTATTTAAAAAATAAAATTAATTCCAAAATAAATAAATTGAGCAATTAATATTTGAATTTAGGTCTACAAACATACTTGTTTTGACTAATTTTGATTTTTTTTATTTAAAACAAAAATTATCTTTTAAGATTAATTTTATAATTGAATTCTCTGTCAGTTAAAAAAAATTACTTGAATCAAACAAGTCATAAGGGTAGAAAAGTAATTTGATTCATCACAGTGAATTCCAATGATTGTCAGCGAGGTTGTTTCAGCAAGGCGCTTCTGCCGCCGGCTGACTCCGAACTGCTGATTGGAAAATGGTGAAGTTTTCGATTTGCGGGGGTTCTTTGATCGATGAGGAGTTCTTCAGTGCTAAGGTTAAAAAATCTGTTTCTTCTTTTATTTCTCGTTGGGAAAAGGTACGGCTCGTTTGGCAAGACGGAACAAGACGCGCTCTGCGTAAGGTGCGGACGGGGAGAACTTCCACCTCAAAAGAAGGCACCTGCGCCTCCTGCGGCTACCCGGCCCCTCGTATCCGCAACTGTGAAAGAATTTTGTTCCAATATTTTGTTTTTTCGTTAGCTTTTACTTTATATAGCTTATGGTACACATTAGAAATCTTGGTTTGTATGATTGCTCGAGTTTTATCTATTGCTAGTGGGCCTTTCGATGTTAAACAATTTCAGGTCTCTAACATGGAGAGGAATTAATGTATGTGATTGTTCTTCTATTGTGGTTAGTGTGTTGTAGAGTCCTTTTAGGTTATATTTATCTGTAACAAAAGTTGTCAGATCGAGTGAAAATTTTGAATTTAGAGTATCTGTTTTGCATCTTTTCTGCAATTGGACTACGCTAATGTAAGTTATTCTCTATGAAGTTTACTTGATTTACCTTTTTTGAGCATCTGTAGTTTTAGTTGAGTTCTAATCTATATATTAACTGGTATGGAATTCTGTTATTATGCTTTATATTTTGTGCTCTTTACTTAAACGTTTGTGCATGTAGGCATGAGAGTGGCTCAAAGCTCAATAGTCGTTCGATGTTCAGTTCGATACTTAAGTCAAATCAAGCTCAACCATAGTCGGATCAGATCAAACATGGCTTAATCTCTATTTTTTAAATATAAATAATGTATTCATTAATTTAATATAATTTTTTATTACTTATACATAAGTATGTATTAGCTATAATTAAAGATATTCGTTAGGTTGACCCATTTTAAAATCCTAATATAGGCAACTTATTTTTTATTTTTTTAAAAACTTCAATTCTTTAAAGGGTTTGAATTAGTTCAATTAAAGCTCAAGCCAACTTGAAGTCGATACAAGCTAGCTCAAACCTAATTGAATTGAGGCGATCGAGCTTGAGCCATGTCTGGCTTGACTTGCATTTGGATCATTCTCACCCCTACGTGTGTAGGTTTCATCATTAGCGTAAGTGAAATGCAAACTCATTTTTGATGATTGAGCATAGCTTAGAGTTTAGTGTTTGGGTTAGGTTTATGCTTTTTGACTAGTTGAGTGATCAATATGGTAGGCTAAATTTGAAGATGAACTCAGAAAGAGTCGGCTTAGATAGTTTGGACATATGAGTTTTAGGCCGATAAAGCGGGTAATTTAGCGGGTTGTACTGTTAAAGATTATTATACATGTGTTGTTTGTGATGATAAAACTAATGCAGAATATGTAAATATGGTAAAAAAATTTATTACATATGCCATAGAAAGTGGTTGCCTATGGATCATCTTTTTAGGAAAAACAAGAAAGCGTGTAATGGTTATGTTGAGTTTGAAAAGCCGTCACATCCATTTAGTGGAAAGAATTTTTACAACTACTTGATACTATAGCTGATGGACTGCCAGCAACAAACTATTGGAAAAGAAAATCTATACTATTTGAACTTGAGTATTGCGAGTCTTTATATATACAACATAATTTAGATGTTATGCATATAGAGAGAAATATATGCGATAATATTATTAGTACTTTGTTGAATATTTCAGGAAAAAATAATGATGGTCTCGTGGTAGACATGGGGATTAGATAGCAACATGCTCCTAAAGTCCAAGAAAATAGAATATTTCTTCCACATGCTTATTACACTATCACTAAAGAAGATAGAAAAAGATTATGTAGATTTTTGTATGAATTAAAGGTACCTGAAGGATACTCCTTAAAATTTAGAAGTTGTATAAATCTGAAGGAATGTAAGTTAATTAATTTGAAATCGCATGATTGTCATGTCTTAATGCAACAGTTGTTATCCATTGCTATTAGAGACAGTTTAGATGTCCGTCTTCGAAATACAATTACGAAAATATGCATTTTCTTCAATTCGTTATGTACAAAAGTAATGGATCCCTGTAATTTAGATGCTCTTCAAAATAATTTAATTGAAACTCTGTGTGAGTTAGAGGTATTTTTTCTCCATATTTTTTTGACATCATGGTACATTTGACTATCCACTTAGTAAGGGAGGTAAAATTATGTGGACCTATTTTTATGCGATGGATGTATTCTTTTGAGCGCTACATGAAAATATTAAAAGAATATGTTCGTAATCACTATAGACCTGAGGCATGTATTATTGAAAGCTATGTGGCAGAAGAGATAGTGGAGTATTGTACTGAATATTTACATGATGTTAATCTAATTGGGATTCCGGTTAGTCATAATCTACCTGATAACTTTGGAAGGGGTCTAACCATTAGTAAGCCTCAAATTGTTGATTTGAACTTATTAAATCAAGCACATTTATATGTTCTGTGTAATACTGCAATAATTGATTTGTATATTGAAAAACATATTGAACAGTTAAGGATAGAAAATCCTTCACATTCTCGGGATAAAGTGTGGATTCAGAATAAATATATCAAGGAGTTCATCAAATGGTTTGAAAATCATATTTTTACATTATTATAAAGACTTGAGGGTGTTAATCTGGATAAGTCATTGAAGTATTTATCATTTTCACCAAATCGTTGTGTTCTTAGGTATGATGGGTATTATATTAATAGATATCGATTTTTTACTAAAAGTTATAATAATAAACGAGTAGCCCAAAATAGTGGAGTTTCTTTGATAGCTCAAACAATGTAAATATCAAGTGCTAAAGACAAAAATTCGCACACGGGTGATTTATGCTATTATGGTGTAATTGAAGAAATATGGAAACTCGATTACATTGATTTTCGTCTTCCTATTTTCAAATGTACATGGGTCAACAGTAATGGTGGAAGCAAGATTGATGAAAATGGCTTTATATTAGTTAACTTCAATCGCATTGGCCATAAAGATGATTGTTTTATTCTGGCAAATAAGGCTAAACAAGTTTTTTTTGTTCTAGATCCTAGTAATTCTCAATGGTTAGTCGTTCTAACTTGTAATCCAAGATTTTTGATGGAAGAACATGATAACGATATTACTTTACAAAAAATGTTCGTGTGTACAAGAAGCATTTATAAGATTGTATATGATAATTTTGATGATATATTTATTTATTACATTGAAGATGGAGGTGAGATTGAGTTAAATATTACCAGAAAAGTAGAAATAAGAAGAGAGAGAAGAAAATTAAAAAATAATTTCAGTTAAATTATTTTATTAAATTATACAGTATTTTATAAAAATAAAATATTATTGTATAATCTAGCAGATATTATTTCAGACGCTGATCACTATTGATCTTGTTGGCTACTAGTTCCAGTGACGTAGTTGTCTTACGGGTATATCTCTCTTTATGTTCTATTTTGTAGATTATAGGCACATTAACAGTTTTTTTGCTCCTAAAAGAGAGGAATAATTCATTAATAAATTGCTAAGAGCAGACAATTAAGAAAAAATATTATTTAGTTGGATATGTAAGCCTATGCTGAAAAAGAAGTGATCAACTGATTAGATGTGTGGGCTTGTGTAAAAATAATGTCCCTATCTCGTATAATAATGCGTGAGCTCCAGAATTAAATAAAACAGAAAATAGGACAAAATTATTTGTAGTCAAATACATTAGTACTTTTATATTTTAAAAATTAAAAAATGTAACCCAATTATTTACTCAAGTTATGATTTAACATTACATCGTAGTGAACATGTGACGTATCGATGAAAATAATGATCAATTATTTGTACAAATGAGTTTATGTGGAGAAACTGGAAGTCTCATATGTATAGAAACATTTATCGAGTCAGTAAGGAGCTGATGCTCGAATATATTATTCCTGAGGAGTATAGGACTATAATTAATCAGCAAGAGTGGAATGTTTTGTAAAAGCCTCGCTCGAGTGATGAGTTCTTAGTAAACTCTATAATTGTCTTAATTTAAGTTCAGTTAAAAAACTTACTGTATAGTAATTAAGTAAACATTTCTCATAATTAATATTTTTTTAATTATAGGTTAAAAGTGATGCAGATAAAGAGGGCAAAGGCCTAGAATACTTTCACACTACTTCAAGCAAAGGATATGTAGGTCTATAGCATGAAATGATATGAGAATTAATTTAGATTCAGTTTAGTTTTAAATTTAATGAATCAACTTATATTTTTTTTTTTTACACAAAAAGAACGTCGGCAATGTGGATTATCTCAGAGCCGATTTATGGATTGTTGTACACAAAGAAAAGATAATCATTATTAACATTGCCATCACAAGAAGCAACAAATCAAATGATAATATCTTGTATATTAATATTATTTTTACATTTTATAAAAATAGTAATCTAGTATTTTATAGTTAGAGTTGGCTACACAGTTCTCTCAGGGTGTTACTTTGAGGGCAAGAGTGATAAAGTCTCCAAGATCTTGATCAGAGCATCCGAAAAGAGTTTAAGCTGGAAAGATTTGAGATAATAACAACACTTTAAAGATAATAGAAAGGCAAAGCATCTTAGAAATGCTGAGGCTGTTTGGCGAAAATGACTGAAATGAGAACTACAATGAATAAAGGGCAGCTATGGAGCATATCAGGCTAGCCATCACGCTAGTCCTGATACTAAAGCTCCAATTGGAAGCATAGGAGACTCAAACTTGGACATGAGTCCAAGTCAGGTGCCACCACTGTCTGAGATAATAAATATTCTTATAATTATTATGTATAAATAATATTGTAATATCATTTATTTAATGATTATGATTTGTAGGGATCACTATGTCACAAATAATATCGTTGCACTTGT